>NIVC01003180.1:0-30000 GCA_002269645.1 Macrostomum lignano
TCTGTGCGTTCCTCAGCAGGCTTCGCCATTCCCCTCCAATTCTATAGCCCCGCTCCCAGGGTCTGCCGCCTTCCTCCAGTTGAATTAATAAGTGATTGATTATATCCCAGGCTGGCTGACTCCCTTCTGCTATACTCATAGCTGCTGCTGCTACCGCGAGAAAAAAAGTGAAGAAATGCGACCGAGCTTCATCTCAAAATAGATCTCAAAGTAGCGCAACAGCCATTGAAAATCTTCTCAGGATGAGGACAAGTCCGAATTCCTAGTATTAGCTACCCCCACCCCCTAATCCACGACTTTTTCCCAAGACAGGTTCCTAGAAAGGTTTAGGACAGGAAGGGGTTTAAGTCGAAGGCCTGCCAACTGCCCCCTCTCGCTGGCGCGCCCGCCGGCAGATAGCGAAAGCAATTTCCGAAGCAGCTCGCTTCCTTTCTCCGGGGCCGATTTCTCGGGCGTCACGGGGAGGAGAGGTGAGGGAGCAAAACGCTGCCTTCCTCCAGCCCAATATAGCTTAGCCAATTGCCCGATCCCCAAATATATACCCCCTGCCTCTTCCAAACCCATTTTGAGAGAGAAAGAGGCTGAGAGGGAGGCCGGGACGCCGGGCAGGAAAAGTAAAAGAAGTAAAAACTCTCCTCCAAGTTCCCGTCTCGAAAGATCGCCAACAACAAGGAGACAAGCAAGGAGAGCCGCGAGGGGATTTAGGCCGGGGGTTTGGGGGAGGGACTGGATGGGATTTGGGCGGGCTGCGGGAAGGCCAGCTCTGGAAGCTTCCACGGGAGCGGGGGAGTCGGAGACAGGCGAGGCAGGGCAAGCAAAAGGGCCAAAAGAGAGCAATGGAGCGATGGCGGAGAGTGGGAGGCTGCTGTCTGGGAAGGAAGAGATAGGCGAGAGGCAGCCGGAGAGCTGCCGGGATGGCATGGCGATTTAGAAGTTTCTGGGGTCTCGGCACTCCCGCCCCCCTCCCACACACGGCTCGTACTCTCTTCCCATCAATACCGGCTCGCATCCCGGAGCTTCTCCCGTCTCCAGGCATCTCCCAATCCTTCCATTTTTTCTGCATCTTGCTGCCTCTCTTCATTTCTTGCTCCCTCATCTGCTTCCTTCCTTTCCTGCTCCGCTTCCACTCTGCTTAAGCTGGCCCTGCCTGCCTCTCCCAACTTTTTGCCGTTGCCCTCTCTGGAGCGGCATCGCTCGGATCAACTTTAATGGCTGGCTGATTCGTTTGGGACCCGCGCAGTTGCGCTGCACAGCCGCCCGCTTCTCTCTATTTGAGCTGTCCTCATCTCCTAAATCTGATTTTCCAGCTTCTTCTTTCTCCTAATCATCGGCATCATCGTATGATGAAGCCTGCCGCCGGAGTGGAGTCTGCGCAGCCCAGGGATTTATCTCATTAAAGCGGCTTATATCTTATTCAGGATTTCTTTATATAATATTGAATGCATGGCGAAGCCGGACTTACTCGCTACTATGGGAGAAAGGTGACGCTCCCCAGCGTATGGGATCCCTCCGTGTGCATGGGGGATAAAAGTAGCTATTTGGTTGAGAAGTATTGAAGCATTGTAGATGGAGTTGGTTCGAGTTTTGCAGTGAGCTTACACCCACGCGTCCTCTGGTGGCGGAGCTGCCTGCAACCTCGGGGAAATGGGATAATTCCTGTCTGAGCCTGCGGCAAATTTTCTTTTGTGCGCGTAGAAATGCAGGCGGGGTGGGGGATTGTGGACCGATGGGAATTCCAGAGAGGCACGCCGGGGAAAAGTGGAGCACCGTCGGATTTACGAAAGCTGCTCCGGACTAACAGACCAACTGAGGATGAGGGAGGCAAATTCAAAGAGATTAATCTGGGATTAAAAGTTGCATCTGATGGAGCGGAATTCTGGATACTGTCAGAGTCTGTCTGTCTGTCTGTCTGTCTGTCTGTCTGTCTGTCTGTCTGTCTGTCTGTCTGTCTGTCTGTCTTAGTGTCTGTCTGTCTGTCTGTCTGTCTGTCTGTCTGTCTGTCTGTCTGTCTGTCTGTCTTAGCCTTAGCCTTCGGCGTCACGAAGTCTACATGTGGCCAGAGCTTGGTGACTGGCACCGATAAATCTGAGCTACAAACCTGGAGTCCAGCATTTCAAGCCGCTTATCTATACAGACAGGCACGACCCCACATTTTCGCCCCCAGACAATCAGAAAAATTGACTCACCAAGCCACAGGAAAAACTCGAACACGTTCGGATTCATGTCGAGTTTCTCGCCCTGCACAACATTGTAGATCGGCACTACGATCTGCAATTAGCAATTTGTGAAGCAAACATTGTCAGTCGGCATGCCTGAGTCCCGACACCCAGCCCCAGCTCAAAGTTTACCTGAGGAGGATCACCCTGACCCAATTGTAACACTGTACTCCAGAAACAGTTTAGAGGAGACGACACGAGAATTCATTTTGGAGATTCGGGACTCACATTTTCAAAGAGCAGTGGGAAAGCGAGAAAGAGTGAGGGTGGAAGCGGGAGCAGAATCAATGCTTTCTGGGTTGCCCGAGTCCCCCTAGCTAATGTAACTGGACCGTCCGCATTTCCGCAGCAATTCTGTTGTGCTCCTGGCTTCCCCGCGTTAGAGGATTTCTACCTTGGCCTTATTTAGTTAGAGCAGACTGGGGTTGAGCGGCATTGGCAACTACCCAGGCACCTCCACCCTCTTGCACCGGCAAATGTTTACCCATGGTGTTTGGACCAAAAAATGCGTTTTTTGCTTTTTAACGTTTTTCGACCCTGGAACTGCCTGTCTGGGGGGGGGGGGGTTCGGGCGGGGCTGTGGGTTGGTTCGGACCGGCATTCTGTCTAATTGTTTGATAGCAGCCCCAGCCCCCCTTGTGGTGCAAACTGGTCGTCTGTTTGCTGCGGCTGGACCTGCGCCACTCCAAATGATAACATTGGGACATTGTGGCCAGATTTGCTGCAACATGAAATTGGGGAATATCGAGATTGCATGCCAATGGAAACTGACAGAGAGAATTAGAGGGGTGAGAAGTTAGGATGAGAAGAAATGGAGAGGACATGAGAGGACAAAAAATGACATTAAAGGAAAGGTGAATAGAAGTGAAGAAAGGAAAAATAGAGGAGAAGAAGGAGAGGCAGAGCAGAGAGGAGAGGAGAGGAGAGGAGAGAGAGAGAGGAGAGGAGAGGAGAGGAGAGGAGAGGAGAGGAGAGGAGAGGAGAGGAGAGGAGAGGAGAGGATCCAGCCTGATCAGCACGCTGTCAGGCTCGCAGCGGCTGTGATTAGCCATGGGCCATGGGAGATTTCTCCACTGCTCGGCAAGCCGCGGGACAGAAGCATTTCTTACGGCCAGCTTTCTTCCTTGGCGCCAGCTCTTCTCCTTCAGCCGGAGGGGGAGTATTGGGAGATTATTCCCCTCCCGTCAGTCCTCTCTGGACGGGAGCCCCAAGGAGGATTACAAGAGGCTCGGAGGTAGAGTCTATTCGCAGTTTTTTTGCCCCCCCACAGCGGTGCGGGGATTTGGCGAGTATAGAAGAGAGTGGAAGGGCATTTTTTAACAATTCTCTCCCTCTCTGTTCCAGCGCGCAGAGGCTGTTGCCACTATCTGGCTTTGCCGCTGTTTGAGCACGGGAGCTAAAGGAGAGACGGGGGGCCGGCCTGAGCACCGCAAGGGCCAGCGGGCCATGGCGTACAGAACCGGGAGGTTGGCCGTTCCTAGATTGCTGCTCAGGCCTGCAGCTGAGGTAGGGGGGGGGGGGCAGGCGGAATGCCTTCGGTGCACTGCCGGCGCCACGCCTAACCGTATCGGAATGCATGCGAAGCTGGTCAAGGTGAGCCAGTGTTTTAGTCCGAGCTGACTCGGACGCGGCCAGGTTGTAAGAGGGCCCAGCCGGTGGCCTTTGACTGTCGCGAGAATCCTTCGCGAAGAATGCGGGCTTTCGGGCTGGGGCTTCTTCCGCGGTCAATGGAGCGTGAAAACTGCTGCCCGGCTTGGCGGGGAGATCGGGACAGCCCGAAGCAGGGCAGCGAATGAAAGCGAGAAGGAGCTGGGAAAATCATGGGCCGGATTTATCCAAATGTCCTTCTTTACTTCCCTTTATCCCCTGCCTGCTAGGAGCCGCTGGGGGTCAGCGGAAGGGGAGATGGGAACGCACAAGTTTAAGCCAAAATCTTCCCAAACCACCCTTGCTTTTGCACTTTCTGTTTACCTTTGTGAGAGAGTTCTTCAACAGTAACAGTAAAGGAGTCCGGGGCGGGGGAGAGAGAGAGAGGGGGGGAGGATAGGTCTATTGTTGACAGTGTCTTCCACAGTCCCGCCTGTCTCCCAGCTGTGTCTCCCGATTGTCTTACTTGTTGAAATAGCAAAACTCTCCAACCCAAAACCATCCAGTTTTGGAAAGCTGATGCTGCTAATACTAACTCAGAACCAGTCAGTCTGCAGACTTTGCCGGGTCAGTGAAGCGAGCGCCATCTGGAACTCATCCGCTTGGGTCATAAGTGCCCCGGCACTCCTCCTGGCTCTCTATTTCGCATTGTTGTACTGCAGTGCGCAGCCTAGAAGAGGATTCTGCTTCCCTAGCTGAAAGCTGCACTTCATCTTCGATACTGCGATATGGAGAGACGGGGAGACGGGAGCGGGCGCCATCTCACGCTTGAGCGGTCGTAAATAGCCCCGAGTCCTTGACACTGCACTGGGGTGCAGCTCACCTTCCCCATCGTGACAGGGGGAGTCTGCTGAGCCTCCGTCCGCCTCTCTCCCCCGCTTTTCTTTCTCCCCCACTCTCCGCTCCACTCTGTCAGCTCAGCTGCAGCTCCCGGCGCTGCAAGCGAGAATAAGTGCATCATGATTGCTAGCAGGATTGGTTTTATTTTTAAGAAAGGGTAAAAGCAGGCCGTTTTCTTTCGGCTTATACCTTCGACTGAGACGGGGTCGAGAGGCCTTTCTCTTTCTCAGTCTTTTCTCGGGCTATTCTCAACATGAACTTATCAGACTGGGCAGAAAGTGTAGCACTTGTGAGGATCGTCTCATCACCCCCCCCTCTCGAGTCCTCGAGACGGCTCCTCATGAGCGCCAAAATCTATCGGAGGGTGAGCAATCCGCTCCTAGCACTGCTTCCAGCGCCCCCTGCTGCTTCTGTTTACACTCGACGGTTCGGCGCGGCACTTGCGGCACCACCTCTCTATTTCTCTCTTTCTAGCAATTTTTGCTTCTTCCGGGAGAAGAAGAGGCTATAGGGAGGCGCGAATTGGAAGACGGGCAGGGAGCAGACAAGCAGCTTTGGCGGGTCCTCAACCGTCTCATCTCATGCTTCTGAGCAAGTGACTACACACTGAGTGACTGCCTGTCCCCTCATTCTCACAACTGCCTCCCATCTTCCCATTTCCATCGCCTTCCATCCATCTAGTTCACCCACCTCCCCACCCCAAAGCTCATGGGATTCCGAGGGGTGGCGGACGGAGAGGCAGAGGAGGCGCCCTCGCCCTCGCTCGCGCTAATTATGCCAAGGCGGCAGGCACGCAAAACTTGAGCCAGCTCGCCGCTCAGCCTCTCGTCTCTCTCTCTCTCTCTCTTCTTCCTTCTGTCGCGGGGCTCTCAGCCGTGCATTCGGCAGTCCAGCTGGCCGCCAGCTACCGTGGACAGCAGATGAAGGCCTCGCCAATACCGTCTAAGTCAAGAGCAGGGAAAGAGAGAGCCAGAGCTTCGACCAATTTGTAGTGCGGAGAGGGTCAGGCAGAATACCCGGTATCTTCCCCCGGGCGTCAGAAAAGGGATCTCCACGGTCTCTTGGGCCTGAGCTGAGCCCTGATCAAGAATCTCAATCCTCAGTCCAGCAGGGGTAAACTATTTGCTGAACTTTCCCAGCTTTCGTTCTGTCTTAATAGAATTCAATCTCATATCACGTGACCGCTGCGGCACGCTCAACTGTGGGGAAGAGTTCGGTTGTGCACTTTATTGAATATGCATGGATCGGCGAAATCCAATCCTTCTGAGTTGAATGCTTTCTCTTCATCTTATTGTGAATTGAATCGAGCTATCGTACTCAAAACGTATTCAAAATTACCCCGAAAGTCTCACCTGAATGATGAAGAACGGCAGCCAGCACAGCGTGAAACAGCCCATGATGACGCCCAGCGTCTTGATAGCCTTCGAATCGCTGTTGTTCTTCTTGCGCGAGGCCGGCTGCCGCACTGACCGCTTCGGCAGGTCCGAGGCGGAGCTCTGCATGGAGGGCCGCGCAGTCTGACCGTTCGGCAGCTGCTCGTCGATGAGGTTCTTGTCCTCCTGCTTGATGTGCACCACCTTCTGCTTCTCGTCGGCTTTGGCCATCTTCCTGGCCAGCTTGAAGATGTTGCCGTACAGCACCAGCATGATGATGAGCGGCAGGTAGAAGGCCCCGAAGGTGGCGTAGATCTGGTAGCCAAGCAGCTCCGGGTAGCCGCAGTAGCCCGGGACGAACTGCTCCTTCCAGCCGAACATCGGCGGGATGCTGATGAAGGCGCTCAGCAGCCACACGGCGGCGATCATGAGGCCCATGCGAGTTGGCGTGCGCTTCACCGCGTACTCGAACGGCTTCGTGATGACCAGGTAGCGGTCGATGGAGATGGCGCAGAGGTTCAGAATGCTGCTTGAGCACAGCAGCACGTCGCACGAGATGAAGAAATCGCAGACAACTTCACCGAACGGAAAGTAGCCCAGCAGCTGCGTCATGATGGCGATGGGCAGGACGAGAACGCTGACGAGCAGGTCGCTGCTGGCCAGGCTGACAATCAGCAAGTTCGACGGGTTCTGCAGCTTCTTCACCAGCCCGACCGCCATGATGACCAGAACGTTGCCGAAGCAGGTACCGCTGGCCAGGATGGAGAGGAACAGGCCGATGAACACCTTGGCTGGGATGTCGTAGCGACTCGACAGCAACGGCTTGCAATCGTCGCTCATATTGTGGAGGGTGAACACGGAGATGTTCTTCATTCGGAACAAATTCAGCTGGTCTTCACAGTTTAAATTCGCTGACAGCGCTGTTGTAGCTGTTGCGGTCGCGTTCACTGCTGCCGCCATGGCTGCCATCGCACCTGCTGTCGAAGTCGAAGATACCGCCAACGCCGCCCTGGCCGCGGCCGCGCGGGTGACGGAAGACTCCGAAGCTGTCGCTGCTGCCGACAGAGCAGTCTGGCCGATGCTGGAGGCCGCCGACGCGGCGAATTCGATCGCCGAACTGCTCATATTTTTGGAACTTCGATGGGTGCTATTGTTTGCGCAGTGTTGCTCGGCTGTAGTCTGGAGCAGCCCGCAGTGGTAGAAAAGGTAAGCAAGCGGGAGACCGAGAAAAAAACGTTTCGGGTGAGGGGGGGGGGTTGGTTGCTTGAAACAGTTGGCAACCCACAAAGCCTGAGGAGCTCCGCTCTCCTTTCTGTCCTTCTCTTGAAGAAACTCTTCTCACTCACTAGAGCCCTTTCTCTCCCTCTCGGTGCCGAGCTGTTGCGCTGCGTCTCTCAGTTTCTTTTCGTTTTTTCGAAAACAGCGGGCCAGCAACGGAGGCGGCTGGAGAGTGTGATGAGATGAGGCTTGAGCGGTGTCTGGCGGCTTGAGGAGATGGAATGCGCTCGGGGTCCCGGGGGCGATGCCAGGCGAGATGCCTGCAAGCTTGACGCCCCCCTTAGCGTAGCGGGCCGTGGCTTCCACCGGCTGCTCGAGGTGGCGCAGTCTTGAGTAGGCAACTGTAGCTCTGGGGGTGGCTGAGGGGTCTCTGGAGGCTGGCGCTTCGTTAACTCTGGCTGGCTCGAGACTCTATTGTCATTCAAGCCCGCCTCGCTCGCAACTCGGACTGGCACTGTGAGGGCACCGCAGCAGTGAGAAGCATTGGCAAGGCTAGCGGCAACATTGCCAAATCTGACTGCTACAGAGCTACTTTTCTGAGAGCGCATGAATAGAAACACAATGCCCTGCCGCCCCCCCCTCTGGCCCCAACCCCTCCTCCGCATCGAACTCTCCGCCAATCTCCGCCTTCACTCTTTTCCCTCTCCTTACTCTCTCTCTCCCTCTCTCTCTCCCTCGCTATCTCCTTTCTCTCTATCCAGTTCAGCTCTTGGGCCCATCGGGTGTCGCCGCCTCTCCCTCGCCTCCGGCTTCCTAAGACGGCACCCTCCCTCAGTCTGCCCCTCCGCGGAGCGCCAACCACAAGCTGTGACAGGACGGGGTTGGCGGGCATGCCGGAGGGTGGAGGGTGAGGAGGCCTTCCCTCCCAGCAGGGCAGCGGGAGCCCGGCACCCTCAACCTCCCGCTGTTCTCCCGGGTCTCGCGACGACGGATTCGTAGCCCGGGGGACGAGCACCGCTATGGCAAGGCGATGGCGGGCCAGCTCTGCAGATTGGCAAGTGAAGAAAATGTATGGGGCTTACAAATACGCCGTGAGACTCATTGAGCCGGGGCCCGCTGAGCGGAGAGGCTGACAGTAAGAAGAGACGCGCCGGTGCAGTTGCAGCAGGCGCAGGGAATGCCCGGCTAACTGTATCGCCTTGGGCCCGCGAGTGACTGTGAGCAGCGCACAAAAGAAATTGTTTTTATTTGGAAATAGAGATGATGAATGATGGAAATCTTATTTAAAGACGAACGGAAAAAGAAAATATTTGCTGCGGTCTGTAGGCTTGCTGACTAAGAAATTGGATAGAGGCAGTCTGAGCTTTTCCTATCGCCCCTAGCGACACCGCATAGGAGACAGGGGATGGTATCGCAGAGTTTTTCTCTAATGTCTACTTAGCTAGAAAAAATCTTGCCGTGAAAACTGCTCAGCTTCCCCGTGTCTTAAGCGCACTTTAGGGAGGCTGAGAGCGTACCTGAGCAGCGGCTAGGGATCAGTATCTTCGTGGGAGGGGGGCGTTATAATTAGCTACCGTGATAAGGACGCAGGCGTAAAATTTATTTTCTATAAGTTTCCTTATGTCCTCAGCTTTGTTTTCTTTCTTTGAAACGCCTGGGAAAAATGTCTGAATGGCTGACGGACAGAAACGTCATGGAGTAGATGTGAATTGAATTAAATTGGATTCTGTATAAGCCAGTCCTTGAGCGATATCTTTTTGTTCATTGGCGTCAACAGCTTGCTGAAACTGTGAGAAATGCCAATCACATTCTAAGTAGGACCTTCGAAAACTAATTAGTTTCGAATAACCGACTGAAAATGTTGGCATCATTCGATTATTCTACAAATAAGTACAAAACCAATAACAAGCTGTCGATTAGAATGCACTCTTGGTTAGATGCATGTAGATTAGATATTTGCTTGGGATTGAAATCTAGATTTATTAATTTATTCAGCAAAATTGATAAATATATAAATATTCGTATTTATACAAGTGTATTAAAATAACCTTAGAACAACCGATAAACAAGCAACATCTAATTAAATTCTGTTTCGAATTTGGGTTGTACTTGATTTTAAGTCAAGTGATACAACAATGATTGCTAAATAAATTAAAAAGCGTTTTTAGTGACATTCGGAGAAGTTGTGGGGTAGATATCACGGGAGTCCAGAGGCTCCAACCGGAAATGGGAGTTGGAATTTGCCTGAAACTATAACCTTAAAGGATCACGATTTTCTCTTTCATATGTCCAGCAATACGTCAAATGGGAAAGCGTAAAGATACATATGCTCGTATATATGTAATACGAGCGTGACACTCATTTAGCAAAAACATAACGAATTGAGCTCGTAAATATGCATGCGCAAACAAATGCAGTCGAAAAAATATTTTGAACTTTGAATGAAACCTTAAAAGAAAGCACGAGTCAGCTCTAGTGTGTCACTAGAGCGACTTAATTAGAAAGGATTGGAAACTTCGTTTTTTAAGAAAAAATCTTTGGCTTTGTTCGGATAACCAAATATTTGGCTATGCAGATTGTTGTAGGCGAAATGAATTTTCAATTTTCGTCACCATGGTAAAAGAGCTCTAATGCTCATCTTTCTGCATAGGATGCCTGATTTATTGCGCTAAATATTTTTGTAAAAAATGTAAAAATACGACACTCATACATAAATTTGACACGCTTAACGATTATAAAAATTTAACCACACTTTCGGCCACAATTGATGAGATACTATTTCCTTAGTGTAATTTTCACGCAAACTTAGCCCGAAAATTGTCCAACAAACAGTTTCCCGTTCTACTACCTCAGTGGTTCTTAATTTTTTATTTAGAACAGTAAATCCCTGATAGCAAAAGTAAATCCCTGATTTGCCACACGAAATGTATGATTATTGAAGTCGAAGAGCATCTAGCGAAATTATTCGTTCCAAAACAGATTTAAATAAATTTTGTGCATTTTTTCGTGTACTTTTTTACTTTTAATAACTAGTTTTATTTTGTATTCTTTGTTTAAAAACATTAATTTAGTCTTTAAGTTGCTTTTGGTCCTCAATTTTGTAAGCTATTGAGTTTGCTTTCTTATAAATATAGTTTTATGACTAATGGAAGAGGTCAATATTTCTTAGAAATAATAGTTATTAAATTTTGGCTCCACGACCACTGAGTATGTATTGTGTCAAGTGCGAATGTTTGTTAACAAGGTATCCACGACGCAATTGCAGAACAAGAGTCGGGTGTATGGATTGAAATGGATTGATTTAGATTAACAGTATTAATTAGTGTAACCAAAACACTAATAAATTGGGTAAATTGATAATTGGATAAATTGGGATTTTGGGGTCGGACGATATCACATTTTCGAGATTTTCGAGACTCGAGATCTATGCTTTTAAGTTAAGCAAGATTCGACGAGATTCGAGATTAAGGTTAAGCCTAATTAGCATTTAGTATAGGCCTATTTACACTATTCTATATATTAATGCTATTAACATTGTTATTTGTTAAATACAATTATGATTACTAATAGAAAGAAGAACACTTATAATTTTGAGCTTGTTAAAAATGTAGGCCTAGTGTATATAAAATTATATGATAAAATTTTAGTCACCATTCGGCATTCACCAATAGTCACATGGTCATAAATCTTGACTTTTTTAGAGATATTTAAAGTAATATCAGGATAGAATAAGGTGTTGAGATTAAGATCTGGACAATTGAGATTCATAAGCGCAGGAATGTATCAAAAAGTGGGGAGGCAGGTTCAGTGGTAGATTTAGGGGGGTGGGGAGGGCATATAGAGCGCACACCCCCTTGAGTTTAAATATGGAAAATGTATATTTAATGTATCAATTATTTTCAAAATCAGCCTTGTTAGCACTTATTTTATAAAGTGCTACAGGCACTCATTTTAGTGCTTCAGGCACTAATTTTAGCACCACAAGTAAGCATTTTAGCACCATAGGCACACATTTTAATGCCATAAGTATGTATTTTAGTGCCATAAGCACTCATTTTGGCACCATAAGCACTCATTTTAGCATTGCAAATGCTATGTTTTAAATGCATTTATGCAAAGCAGCAAAAACCAAAAATAAGCAAAAAGTCTATATTTTAAATTTAAAATATGAAAGGGCCAGGTATCATTATTGGCCCCTCCATTTTAAAAAGTAGAAGGGTCATGGTCTTATTGTCCCCCTCATTTTTATACCTATGTATCATACATGCGCAACTGCTAGCCGACCTGGCCGATCCGGCCACCGTAAATCGTGGCTGACCAGGGGTAAGTCGCAAAATTGAGTCAACCAAAAACAAAAAAACACAAGAACCAAGAAAGGCAAGAGGAAAGCAAAAGAAAGAGCAGTTCAGGGAAAATGGTGAAGCAAAAGAAAAACAATTCGCAAAAGAAGCAAACTAAGTCGCAAAAAGGGTTAGGTAAGTCGCAAAAGGGTTAGGTAAGTCGCAAAAAAGATTAGGTAAGTGGCAAAAAGGATTAGGTAAGTCGCAAAAAGGATCAGGTAAGTCGCAAAAAGAATCAGGTAAGTCGCAAAAGGATCAGCTAAGTCGCAAAAGGATTAGGTAAATCGCAAAAAGGATCAGGTAAGTTGCAAAAAGAATCAGGTAAGTCGCAAAAGGATCAGCTAAGTCACAAAAGGATTAGGTAAGTCGCAAAAAGGATTAGGTAAGTCGCAAAAAGGATTAGGTAAGTCGCAAAAGGATCAGCTAAGTCGCAAAAGGATTAGGTAAGTCGCAAAAGGATTAGGTAAGTTGCAAAAAGAATCAGGTAAATCGCAAAAGGATCAGCTAAGTCGCAAAAAGAATCAGGTAAGTCGCAAAAGGATCAGCTAAGTCGCAAAAGGATTAGGTAAGTCGCAAAAAGGTTTAGGTAAGTCGCAAAAAGGATTAGGTAAGTCGCAAAAAGAATCAGGTAAGTCGCAAAAGGATCAGCTAAGTCGCAAAAAGAATCAGGTAAGTTGCAAAAGGATCAGCTAAGTCGCAAAAGGATTAGGTAAGTCGCAAAAAGGATTAGGTAAGTTGCAAAAAGGATTAGGTAAGTTGCAAAAAGGATTAGGTAAGTCGCAAAAGGATCAGCTAAGTCGCAAAAGGATTAGGTAAGTCGCAAAAGGGTTAGGTAAATCGCAAAAAGGATTAAGTAAGTCGCAAAAAGGATTAAGTAAGTCGCAAAAAGAAGCAACTAAGTCGCAATAAGAGGGAAGTAAGTCACAATCAGAGGCAATCAGGGGGTAGTAGGTGCAAGTGTGGCAGGAGAGCAAAAACAGAATAGAAGCCTTCAACCACAGACAAGATCTTTGAAATCAGAAGCCTGCGTCAACAGTTTCCCATTGATTTCTTAAACTCTGGAGCAGGGGTTGGCAAACTCCGGCTCGCGAAGCCCCTCTATCTGGCCCTCGCCCCTCGGGTTCTTTGAAACTTCCTAACTAGCAAGGTTGGTGTCTCTTCAACTCTCATCTCTCTCTTCTTCTCTACCTTGCCTCCCCTCTTCTCTCTCTCCCCCCTTTTCCCTCTTCTCTCTCCTCTCATTTTTACTCTCCTCTCTTCTCCCCCTTTCTCTCTACCCTTTCTCCTCAATGCCCTCTTCTCTCCTCTTATCTTCAGCAAAAATATGTGCATATTTTCTTACTTCAAAGTAGAGGGAATAGAAGATTAGAGATAAGCAAACAGAGGAGAGGCGAGCGATGCGATGGGAGAAAAGATAGAAGAGGAGAGAAAAGCTGAGGGAGGAAAAAGAGATGAGAGAAAAGAGGAGATTAGAGGAAAGAGGAAAGAAAAGATGATGGATGAGATCAGAAGAGAGGAAAGAGGAAAGAGGAGAGAGTAGATGAGAGAAGAGAGGATAAAGAGGAGATGAGAGGAGAGTGAAGAGAGGAGAGATGAGAGAGTAGAGAGAGAGATAAGATGAGAGAGTAGAGTGGAGAGAGACGAGAGGGAAGATAAGATGAGAGAGTAGAGTGGAATGGAGAGAGACGAGAGGAGAGATAAGAATGTAGAGAGGAGACAGAAGAGATAGGAGAGGAGAGGAAAGAGAGGAGAGAGGAGAGGAAAGAGAGAAGGGATAAGGGATGAGAGAGAAAAGAAAAAGAGGATGAGAAGATTGAAGAATGGAGAGAATTTGCAAAGGCCTCAAATCTTAGTTTAACATGCATTACTCCCATCTTTGCCTTTTTCCTAACTGTTAACAAGTTTTTGTTTGAGCATGACTTCAAATTTAGAATCTATGCAAAAATAGTTCCGGGAATTAGAATTCAGTGGTTTAAAAATCTGTGGGTTTTCACAGCTTGTATCTCTACTGGATTCGTATTCTGCATCTGATGAGCCATCTGAATCAGGGCTCTTATCTTCCATGCCAAATCGTCTAGCAAATCGTTCTTGAGCTATAGGTCACACTGTATTCACTTCACTTACTTCTGGACATTCATGAATCATGACTTTTGTAGTATGCTCACTACACTGTACTGACAATTTACTAATTGCTTCATGCCGCCACTAGATGACACTGATTAGCTGTTATAAAAACGCGGAATCTGCACGCAGCACTAATTAGCTGGCGAGGCATTTAGCTTTAAAAAATATGGTTATAGTTACTCCTGCCGTTTACCTAAAGTTTTTGCTTGGCTCTTTCATAGGTAAGTCGCATTTTTTATCGAAAACTAAGTCGCATGGCCAGTGTAATTTCAGAAGTTGCGCATGTATGCTATAGTACTATTATCATCATTCTTACTATAGAACTAATAGCTACTACTAAACTATGCAACTTTATAGTTCTTAGGAGGCTATAGCCTATGTGCCAGTAATTAGAATATCAAACTAATAACTAAAAAGTTGAGAATTCAATTCTTGACCTATTTAGAAATTAGAACAAGTTATGTCTTTGAGCATAACATTAACTATGCATTGCTTAGTTTTACCTGGCTATAAAATAAATATCAATGTTAGCTAGGATAATTGAAGATATATGGTAAGTAGTGACCTTTTAGTCCTTAGACTAAATAGCCTTATGTAGCCTTTAGATGTACTATATATAAATTTGCTAAAACATATAATATATATTTTTCTTTTCTTAAATAACAAAAACATACTTTGCCTTTAGCTACACCATCATGTATGTTATATAGCAATGTGCAATTTGCTGTAGGCACTAAATGTACAGAGTTAGTAGAAATGGCTAGGCTTTATGTGCCACTCTGCACATAATGCGAATTTTTAAAAGCTTATGTATATAGGAATTTTCCTCAAAAAAGGGCCTTTATAAGACTAAGGTCAAACAAGATCTTGATATTGATTTCATACAGAAAGTTATCCTACCATATTACAAAGGGCTACAATGGCAAATAAATGGAATAAATAATTTAGTGTTGGAAACCAAATGCTTAGCCAAGGGGGCCAATATATAATTCTTGCTTTAGGGAAAGAAAAAGTATATGCATATTCTTGGAACTAGCATATGCACTAGAGCAACATACCAGTGCATATGCTAGTTGAAAATATAAATAAAAGAACTTGAGCATACATAAACTATGTTGTAACTTGTTTGGCAATTGTTTGGTAAAAATCAAAGCCTATTCTTTTCTTGCAAATAGCTAAAAAACAATCATTTTTAAAAGTCTGCAAATGAACCCTTTTTTAGTGCACAAGCATATACAAATTTCAAAAGCATACACAGATGCATAATGACTTTTGTATAAGATTTTTATCTTGGCAAGGCAAGGGGGAGACATTGGGAATATATCTTTGCCCTAGAAAAAAGACAATTTTTTATTGCTTTTATATTTTGCTTCTTTTAATAACATCATAGATAAATTGATGCCTTTGCCCCTCTTTCCAAATATTAAATCCTAGCTATGTACCTGCAAAAATGATTTAAAAAGATTGCCTAATAAGTTATATTATCCTTAATAGTTTGGATTGTGTATTAGTATACACCACAGATACTAGAATAACTAGATGGGCCACTCAGGCATATATACTTAGAAAAACAGCTTTCTACTTTCAGTTCAGTAGCAATGAAGAATACATAGGCTATTTTATAAGAATAAAGGCAGCTTAAATGACTTTGATAAGTTTAGAATCAAAGCTTGTAGACATAAATAGCTTGCTAATTGATTCAGCCATAATGTACATAGCCACTGAAATGTACATGGCAGATTTAGGCTGGAACAAGCGAGAAAGGCAATAAAAATTGGGTGGTGGGGCAAGGGTAGAGGTTCTGTGTGGAGTTTGAGGGGTTTAAGCTTGGTGGGAAAGAGCCAATAAGTAGGCTTTGTTTTTAGAAATAAAATTAAAATGCTTCAGTTTAACTTACTACTGAACTGAAAGTATCTTGCACACAAATGTGCTGAGTGGCCTATCTAGTTGTTCTAGTGTCTGTGGTATACACCAGGTCCAATGGGGGAAAAAGTACAGAATCACATTTGTATACCAGGACTAAAAATGTTTTTTCATGTTTTTTTCAGACAATTCATGCAAAGTAACAAACCTAATAATTACACACTTTTGCAATGTGCACTAAGAAAATACAATTTTAAAAGTAGTACTTTAAATTGCTAAAAATTGAGTAAAGATTGTTTTTTTAGTGCACAAAGTTTAAATTATTTTTTACTAGGTTTGACAAAAATTTTTACACATCACATATACACTACACAGTTTTCTTCACTTTGAGAGAGTGGAGCAAGCAAATGATATAAAACTTAACAATATATTAAAACATATTATAAGCAATAAAAAAGGTCAAAATATCCTCCATTAGCAGAAATGATGGCTTCAATTTGCTGTAGAAATAACTGGCATATCTTTTGGACATTGTCTCTATCTAGATTTGCCTAGACCTTGTTGACAGCAGCTTTCATGGCATCAATATTGTGGTGATAGACAGCACAGGCCTCCCTTTCCACATGCCACTAGATAGAGTAGTCAAGTGGGTTGGCATCTAGTGAGTTTGCCAGCCATATTGTCTTGTTCCAAAATGGAACATTGGCAGTCATCCAAGCCTGAGTCAAGTTGGCCATGTGTGCTGGAGCTGAATCTTGCTAGAAGACAAATGGGCAACCAGTAGTGATCTTTTCTATCCATGATTCTCCTAATAGGAACTTCTGCTCATAACAGCATGGCTACCTCATGTCTTAGATATTAACTAATATATTAATGAATAGAATCTCAATAAACTTATTTCAAAGTTCTACAAAATGAATATGGCATGTTATTGCCTTCATTACATTTTTAAAAAATATATATCCATGCTTATTTCAAATAGGCCAGGAGTCAGCAATCTTATTCCATTTGAAAGCCAGATGAGGTTTTTAGTCCAAGACCATGGGCCACATGGGTCCACCCCCCCCCCCTTAGATGGAGACCTAAAGAAAATCAAAGGGGGACTAAGCACATTTTTGCCACAACATAAAACCATCCCTTTAACCCAAGGTCTTTATCCTTCAGAATCTGCCCTCAACAAATTTCTGAATTTCTTGTTGTGCCATTGACAGGCCAAAATATTTGATTCTAAAGAACCAGATATAAAAAATTAATATAATTTGATGCATTCTAAGGAAGTCTAATTCTACTATATAATCAGCCCTATCAATGTACATTGGTACCCTTGTTGTTGGCTAGTTCTATTATCCCACTTTCCTTTGCTAGCAGTTCCCCTATTTCTATTTTATTCAAAATTTGAAATGATGTGCCTGTTTATACTTTGTAAATAGCCACTCATACCTAGTTTGTCTTATTACTTATTTGTCATTAAAATAGACAATTTAAGGGAGGAATTTCCAATTTTCAAGGGACAAAAATGTTGTAGACCAAATAATAAAGTTACTATGAAGGTGTAGGCTGGATTATAATGATAAAGATAAAGGAAGTTTGTAGGCCATGTAGAAAGTCTTTTTGGGCTGGATCTGGCCTGCAGGCTAGAGGTTGCCAACCCCTAAAATTGGCCCTTAATTAGATTGGAATTAGACTGGCATTTTGAAGAGCATTTTTGTGATTTCAACCATTGATAACAATAATTAAAAATGAAATTCAAGTGTACAAGTATGAATAAACAAATTTGTCTATACATTAGTTTGTTTAAATAGTCATTAGTGGCAGTTTATATCCTTTAGAAAGTTTTTTTAATTCTTAATTAAATTTTTTTGGTAAACCAATAAAAAAATCAGTTAATTCTATTACTGAAGCCAAAATCTTGACTTCTATTTTGATTTTAAAAGCTATTTTTGTATATAAGCCAATAACAGATTGGGATGCATTTTATATTAATATTTTAATAATAGCTAAAAAGTTGAAACAATACTAACAGTAGTTTATTGTTTTTTTTCAATGCATAGCAAAGGTACGGGGGATTTGTGCTGGGATTTAATAGATCTTAGGATTCTGATATAGGATAAAACCCTATACTATCTCTAGTTAAAAAATAAACATAGTTTTTATAACTAGGGTGAACTTATAATTTTAAGGTTAGACTTGCTTTAACTAGGTCAAAGATATTGAAACAGTCAATGTGTTTTTTGTTTTATTTGGTTTTAGAACTTATAGACTTGGCAATCTGGTCACTAGTTAAATAGGTCAAGTGTATAAACTTCTATAGCTTTTTTGTGTGATTGGTTGTTAAAATTGTTTATGCTACATATAAAAATTATATTAAATTTGAAAAGCATATCAGTTGCATTCTATTTTGTTCTATATTTTCGAATTTACTTTTTCTATAAATGGCTAGATTAAATTTTTTTCCAATAATATGTCTCTATATCTATATTCATAGCTAATTTATTTCCTAGTATTTTCTAAAATTTAATGATAGTGGCAAAGTAAAAATGACAGCAATATCTTCATCTATTACTCATTAATAGGCATTTTATCTTATGCTTTAGTTCCCAGTGCCCTAACTAAACAATGTGTATATTGCAATGAGATTCTCTGTT
The DNA here is from genome assembly GCA_002269645.1 of Macrostomum lignano. Taxonomy (NCBI): domain Eukaryota; kingdom Metazoa; phylum Platyhelminthes; family Macrostomidae; genus Macrostomum; species Macrostomum lignano. The sequence continues at coordinate 18,267 of NIVC01003180.1, forward strand.
GCTTCAGTCTCTAACCCCAGAGACTTATCACAGCCCCCCTTACAAAAGTTTGAAGCAAGCAACATTTATTCATTTTTACTACTTTACCCATTACCTATGAAATCAAAGGCTCCAATCATATTTTATCACTTTTAATCTCAGTTATTGAGTGGCAAATATTACTTGAACTCAATATAGGAAATATGCATTCCATATCCATATGCTTTGTCTAGAAACCTCTATATCCATAACTTGCCATCGCCGCACCTAAAGCTGCAGTGGACCACTATAATTAATTACTTACCACGAACTAATAATTCCAACAAAATTAGATCTCATTTTTCTACTCTCAGTAGTGTATTTTGACTACTGAGCCAGTTTTTTATTTCAAATTTCAATATTTTTATGCTGGCGTTGTGAACTTTTTAACATTGCTGTCTGATTAAAACCTCGAACTGGTTAAGGCTTTGCTATGCAATGAAGTCATGTCTATCAGCCCTAGCATTGCCAAGTCAATCTTTGCTGGGAATTATTGGGAATATTTCTAACAGACTGAGCTGCTGAGATGAGGCTTGGGCTTCTCGTTGCTATGTCACTTCTAACTGCCAGTTCTTGGCTAGCGAGTGTATATTTAGATACGCATGCACTGTGCGAGTGTGCACCTGCCCACTTCCTGTATGTCTCGCCTAGGATATATATTTTTATCACGCAACCAGCGCAGGTCTACGGCCTTCATAAATTCTATCCTCTCGGGGCCATCCAGCAGCGCTCATCCGGTTTCATCCCGCCCCCTCTCGCCTATTCAATTTCCATGCTGGATGAGCTCAACTAGCCAGTTCAGAATATCATTACATCTAGCATCAATGTTGGGGTTGATTCACTAGCTCGAAATTTCATATTTTTTGATTGTCAATTCAATGTTCCAACATCGGAAAGTTTCAAGCTTGCAAAATTTAATTGTCTTTAAAAGAGTCGAAAATTTCGTATTAGTATTAGTGACCTAAAATACTAATCTTCATCATGATGCAGCTTTGGGGTGAGTCAGATCGGGCTTGTTGTCTCGCCCAGGCCAGCCGAGCTCTGCATCTAGCTTAGTCTATAGAGCATTCTCTATTCCATCTTTCTTTTAATAACCGTGGCCCACTCGGTCTATTGTGCTGTGATAGCCTGGAGTTACATGGCTGGCCTGGGCCTGAGAGAGAGAGAGAAGCTAAGCTAAGCAAGGGCGATTGTTGACAGCTGCCTAAACACAGCATGTGAATTAATTTTCTTCTGCGCTGGGCGTTTACGTATTACCACCGTAGTTTACCTTCTCTATAAGCATTGTATATTGTTACTAATTTGTATGCCCCACCTAGTAAATTGCTGAATGCTTTAACTGTATGGGCCGTCAGTGTGCTTGTTTGTTTAGATTATGTAAACTAAACGCTTTCGGTGCGTGTATGAAAATCTGAAAGTAAATAGACAGGGACCCAGTTAAGTTTCTACAATAGATAGATAGAAGCCCCAATATTTGATAGAATTGTGCGCAGCGTATCTGCTGCACGCAGCTAAAGGATGCGACTAAAAACATTTTATCAAAGCCTGGCTTCTTAGTTGTCGCTTCTGTGGATGGAACTTCGGCTAAAAAGGTCTGTAGTGGGGTCCGATCCTTAACTAATTCTCTATTGGTCCCCAAGGCAGTAGCAAGTTAGCAGTAGTCCATGGAGTTTCTGATAAGAGTATCTGGATTGCAAAATTCCACGAGACTGGCTTCGGCTTGGCTTAATCTAATTGAGGGGTTGGCAAACTTTTTTGTTTATGAATAAAGGAGAAGAGAGGAGAGGAGGGATGACGATGAGGCGAGATGGAGACTAGAGAGAAGAGAGATGAGAAGAGACACAAACCTTGGAACGGGCCGGATTGGCCGACTTGACTCAGCTGCAGGGGGCTCCGGGCATCCGGGTACAGCGAGGAGGCGTTGCCGCACATTCCGCTAACCCCTGGCGACCACGGACAGCTGGTGCCCTTAGTTAGCGGACGAGTTGGCAGAGATTCACGGGCCTGAAAACGTCGGAGAGGTCCGGGTCGGATTGCTTTTGTAAAGTTTCAAGGGACCCTAAGGCCGGATAGAGAGGCTTTGGGGGCCGCATGTGCCCACCCGACCCCCTGATCTGGCTAGAAAAATGCAAACGATAAGTCTCTTAGTCGTAGGTTATTTTACCATTATCTAAACTTAGTTTTTAAAAATGAGAATTTGGCATCCACCCGGATAGCTCTGTCTGGAACTCCCTGTTTGGCCCTGCGCCATTTTTTTTCTCTGCCCCCCTACCTCAACCCCACCCCAACTCCAACCCTCTCTGTATCGAAAGTTCGCTGCAGAGTTCTTCGTCTGCCTGTCTCTCTCCCTCTGTTCGAGATTTTTCTCTCTATAAATGCATATATGAGCCACATTGGCACCTATGATTTATCATTGCCAAAGCGGGCAATTATCACCATGGATAGCCGGCCTGTGCAGCCTTGCATCTCTTCTACTTACAGACTGCGCCGATCGGCATCGTCCGATCGAGCATACAGAGCTGTCCGTTTCGCCCTAGTGGACATTCCGGCCAGTGACTCGCCCAGTCCGGACAATCGGCATCAGAAGCAGCGACTCCGCGCCGGCCTGCCTCGCGGCCAGTCAGTGATCGGCATTAGCGGCCTGGAGATGTCAACATCTCAGGCGTCCCCGAAGGCTTCAATACTGCCGCAGCAGCGTCGCAAAACTGACGGTGCCGTCGCCGCTACCACTGCCGCTGCCGACGCTGGCGAATTTATTGCGGCTGTGCAGCGAGGCGACGTCCAAAGCGTGCTGAGACTGCTGGGTCGGACTGCCGGTCAGCACAACAGTAAGACTTACTATTGTATTAATTGCTTTTAGTGTGCTAAACCAAAAACCACTGTCTGACACTCATCCATCCCCTGTCTGACACTCATCCATCCCCTGTCTGACACTCATCCATCCCCTGTCTGACACTCATCCATCCCCTGTCTGACACTCATCCATCCCCTGTCTGACACTCATCCATCCCCTGTCTGACACTCATCCATCCTCTGTCTGACACTCATCCATCCCCTGTCTGACACTCATCCATCCCCTGTCTGACACTCATCCATCCCCTGTCTGACACTCATCCATCCCCTGTCTGACACTCATCCATCCCCTGTCTGACACTCATCCATCCCCTGTCTGACACTCATCCATCCTCTGTCTGACACTCATCCATCCCCTGTCTGACACTCATCCATCCCCTGTCTGACACTCATCCATCCTCTGTCTGACACTCATCCATCCCCTGTCTGACACTCATCCATCCCCTGTCTGACACTCATCCATCCCCTGTCTGACACTCATCCATCCTCTGTCTGACACTCATCCATCCCCTGTCTGACACTCATCCATCCCCTGTCTGACACTCATCCATCCCCTGTCTGACACTCATCCATCCCCTGTCTGACACTCATCCATCCTCTGTCTGACACTCATCCATCCCCTGTCTGACACTCATCCATCCCCTGTCTGACACTCATCCATCCCCTGTCTGACACTCATCCATCCCCTGTCTGACACTCACTCACCCACTGTCTGACACTCACCCACTGTCTGACACTCACCCATTGTCTGACAGTCACCCATTGTCTGACACTCACCCACTGTCTGACACTCACCCACTGTCGCACTCTCACTGTCTCACACATCTCATAATAATTATCCACCTTCGCCGAATCGCCAGGGTACCCGATGAGTTCGTCCGCTCCGAAGGTGAACGTGAACACGCAGCTGAAGAATGGGTGAGGAATTCTGTTGGCGCTTTCACCGCCTCCAAGAATGCTATGCTTGCTATTTGTGTGTCTACTTTAAGTAGGCATGCCAGCATCAGCGATGCAGTTTAAATCAAACTAAATCAGCAACGTACTGAATAAATTGTTTAAAGCATTCAATTTTTCCATAATTTTATTTCATAATTTCTTCAGCTGGTAGAGTCACTGCCACTCTGCCAGCTCATCATCAAGTTGCTGGGCCAGCCTCCGAGATCCTCAGTTGCTGGGCCAGCCTCCCAGATCCTCAGTTGCTGGGCCACCCTCACAGATCCTCAGTTGCTGGGCCAGCCTCCCAGATACTCAGTTGCTGGGCCAGCCTCCCAGATCCTCAGCTGCTGGGCCACCCTCACAGATCCTCAGTTGCTGGGCCAGCCTCCTAAATCCTCAGTTGCTGGGCCAGCCTCCTAAATCCTCAGTTGCTGGGCCAGCCTCCTAAATCCTCAGTTGCTGGGCCAGCCTCCCAGATGCTCAGTTGCTGGGCCAGCCTCCCAGATCCCCAGTTGCTGGGCCAGCCTCCCAGATCCCCAGTTGCTGGGCCAGCCTCCCAGATGCTCAGTTGCTGGGCCAGCCTCCCAGATGCTCAGTTGCTGGGCCAGCCTCCCAGATGCTCAGTTGCTGGGCCAGCCTCCCAGATGCTCAGTTGCTGGGCCAGCCTCCCAGATGCTCAGTTGCTGGGCCAGCCTCCCGGATCCTCAGTTGCTGGGCCAGCCTCCCAGATCCTCAGCTGCTGGGCCACCCTCACAGATCCTCAGTTGCTGGGCCAGCCTCCTAAATCCTCAGTTGCTGGGCCAGCCTCCTAAATCCTCAGTTGCTGGGCCAGCCTCCCAGATGCTCAGTTGCTGAGCCAGCCTCCCAGATCCCCAGTTGCTGGGCCAGCCTCCCAGATCCCCAGTTGCTGGGCCAGCCTCCCAGATGCTCAGTTGCTGGGCCAGCCTCCCAGATGCTCAGTTGCTGGGCCAGCCTCCCAGATGCTCAGTTGCTGGGCCAGCCTCCCAGATGCTCAGTTGCTGGGCCAGCCTCCCAGATGCTCAGTTGCTGGGCCAGCCTCCCAGATGCTCAGTTGCTGGGCCAGCCTCCCAGATGCTCAGTTGCTGGGCCAGCCTCCCAGATGCTCAGTTGCTGGGCCAGCCTCCCAGATGCTCAGTTGCTGGGCCAGCCTCCCAGATGCTCAGTTGCTGGGCCAGCCTCCCAGATGCTCAGTTGCATTTATAGTTTAACTGCTCAGGGTTAACTAAAGTTTTATTACTCGAATTTAGCCTGAGAATCTTGACTGGTAGATACCCTACGGTGTCAGCATATCAAATCCATACTTCCGCAATAAGTATTTCCCTTTCGGTAAGCTCCGATGATCCTATTCCAGCATCTCCCAGGCCCTCTTTGCGCTTTAACGCTCTCGCAGTCCGCTAATCTGACAGGCGGTCTGTCCGCTCCTTGCCGCACGGGATGCAATAGATGCTGCCGTCTGATTGTGATTGATGGGTTTATAGCCTGAGCGGCTGTAGTGCCTGCAGAGCGGGATGTCCAGCCGGCTACCCAAGTGCGGATTGCGCTGAAATTCTTCGTGTTTCAGCAACAACACGCAGTCGGATTTGTTTATTGCTTACCGACTTTGATTGATTCGTTTTAATCGCCCGCACTGCGCTGCGTTTGGTTCCGAATTCTGCCAGGCGCAAACCGCATCGACCTTGTTAAGAAATCGTTTTTTAATTATCCTGCACCGATACTCCCAATCCAGTATTATAATATGAAAACATTGTGACGCTTCTAAATACCCCTCCCTGTCCGGATTTCCCCGTTGGCATATTCTAAATTGCCCGAGATGCTTGATTCCCTTAGATTCCCGGGTGACTCGATTTTCTACGAGTAGTTTGCAGGTTCTAAATTCCCCTTGTGACTTGATCCCCTAGTAGATATTCATAGTCTAAATTCCCCTTGTGACTTGATCCCCTAGTAGATATTCATATTCTAAATTCCCCTTGTGACTTGATCCCCTAGTAGATATTCATATTCTAAATTCCCCTTGTGACTTGATTCCCTAGTAGATATTCATATTCTAAATTCCCCTTGTGACTTGATCCCCTAGTAGATATTCATATTCTAAATTCCCCTTGTGACTTGATCCCCTAGCAGATATTCAAATTCTAAATTCTCCTTGTGACTTGATTCCCTAGTAGATATTCATATTCTAAATTCCCCTTGTGACTTGATCCCCTAGTAGATATTCATATTCTAAATTCCCCTCGTGACTTGATTCCCTAGTAGATATTCATATTCTAAATTCCCCTTGTGACTTGATTCCCTAGTATATACACAGCTTATAAATTCGCCAGCTGATTAGGTTTTGGTTATCATGGTGTCTATCGTTTTCGTTACATCTACTCTGTCCTTGCACTAAAATTGCATAAATTTTTCTTCGTAAGTCTCAACCTCGAACTTCCAAGCCTCGACCCCTAGGAAACCGTTTTGAGTAGTTTTCTGTTCACCATCAATCTGTTACAAATTGGTTCCTTGTGTTTGCTTTCTCTTCCCCCTTGGCCCTCGCTCTCCAGCACTTCCTCCAGCTGAGGCCTGGGGCCGTTCTGTATTTGCCAGCCTCTCCACTCGCCTGTGCTCAGTTTGGTCTTGTTTACCGCTAGAAATTAGAGTTCAACATACACAAGTACATTAAACAGGGGGCCAACCCACAAGGCACAGAGTGTACATGCCTGAGGATTAGAAAGTCACAAGGGTCGCTGTGCCAGCAGTCCTTGTGCAATCACCTACACTAAACAGTGGCTTCGGTGCAGTGCAGGCTCGACAGAAGGCGAGAGCAAAATGCCAATTGCTTAGTCGTTCTGTTGGGGGTGCTCTTTTGCATCGGACTTTTTCCTCCCGTTGCCATTCATTCCCTCCGTGTTGTTCCGCATCAGAGTACTCGCGCTTATTTTCCTGGAATGCGTTCGCCCTCTCGCTGCTTCTGTCCTGCCCCTCTGTTTTCTGCTTTCTTGTCTTTCTCGGAATTTTTGCTTCCTTATCTTTTATCCTGCAGCCGGGCAGTCCATTCCCCTGTTCACCTATCAGTGTTTAGCAGTTCAGCTAGTTAGAGGCCTGTAAGGGAAACTCTGCCGCATTGTTGCATTGCAATTTGTTCTCACGGCTTTACCCTTCTGCTCTATTGTTATTAACTGTGTTGCCATGCAATTTTCAGTTGTACTCAGTCAAGCCCTTGCTTGCAGCTCTCCCTCTGTCACCCACCCCCTCCTCTACTTACTAAGCGAGAACTTCTTATGGCATCATAAAAAACCGGGGAACCAGGCTAAAAAAAACTTCTGCATTCAGTGGAGGTGTTGATTAAACTGGTTGAGTCTACAGGCTTAAGGCGGGCGCGCTGGAGACGGGGGTAGCAGGGCCAGGACTCTGTCTCCTCACCCTATAGGAGGCCATCTCTGTAGCAACTGTTTTTGGCACCCTGCCAAGTCAATAAAAGTTTTAGCGCATAGATTGATCATTGTGAGCTTCTGTGCGTGGGATTATTTTAGGGAGAGCTGAGCTAAGATGGTTAGTGGTTCAAGTTATCAGGGAAAGCAACCATATTAAAATTTAAAATTTTGCAAGATTTTCTACATCAATGCGACCTAAAAAGATTTGTTTTAGCATTGCTCAAACGGTTTCTTAGAATCTCGTCGAAACCCTGTGATTTCTTAGAAATATCCAAATATTCTTAGAATCACCAGAAAGGATTTTGGAAAAATCTTGACATACTTCCTAGAGCTTTAAAATCCCTTTTAAAAATTTCTTGGAGTGAACTTTTCTTAAATTCCTAGAATCCCCCTAGAATGCACTTTAAAATGAAACTATCTTTACAGGTGACAACAACCAGGTGCACTTTCAATAGAAAAATGGTGGGTGTTAAAATGGCCAAAGCTATTGACAGCACTGGTCGCACTGGTTGGCGGCCACAGGTTGAGGGGGAGGGCGGAGTTCGGCCAGTTTTTGACACTGGATAGAGGGAGAGACAGGCAGCGATTGCGACAGAAATCCCCTGCAGAAATATATCCCATTCCCATTCGACTTGCCTCTTGGGAGGGAAGTCCGGCGTGGGAGATACGCGCGGGAAATAGCGGCCCCCCATCAGCCTGTGCTGCGTGGGATTTCTCCCCTGACAAGGGAAGGCCGAAGCCGCGGCTTCAGTCGGAGGCTTTGGGGGAGGGCACTGGAGAAGCTGGACGGGAAAATAGCTGGTGAGGATTTTGAAAGCGGGGATAGAGTGAGGATGAGGAGGAAAGGATTCTGTGCTTTCCTCTTCCCCGGTTTTCATCTCGGCCAACGGTCTGTTCTCCCTTTCGCTCATCAGCTCCTCTCTAGCCGGCTTCTATCTGTAGCCAAGGACTTCTAGGAAATAAATAAGCTATCTGGAATGGAAACTCACTAAAAACTTCAGTTGCAGCCGTATTTTATTAAGCATATTTTGTCTGTCGCATTAAGACTCATTCATCTGACTAAAATGTCAGATTTAATGTTTTTTTAAAAATTAGCGAATCTACCCAGTTCAGTTTCCATTCCGGTTATCTTTTTCTAAAAGTCCATGCCGCTGCCTTCGGCGTCTCTCTTCCTCCCTCTCCTCCCCTTCTGTGTCCCTCATCTCGTTTCGTATTCGCGAGCCAGTCCAGGGGGTTGGGGGTGGGGAGGTTCAACCAAACAGTGACGCCCGGGCTGAGGGTGTTGAGGACTGCGCCAGTGAAGGCCTGAACTGTTTTTGCCCGAAAGAGAGAGAGGGAAGAAAAGCCGATATCGCCGATTTTGGGCTGCTGACTGAAAGCGAATTTAAAGAAGTTTTCTTATTTAATACATTGAGACGCGCTAAATAAGAAGCACGGATGACAGAGGCGTAGTTTTACTATTATAGCCTGACTGCATCGGGCAGAAGACAATCCGCTTGAATTCACTGACTGCCGATTTCCGTGTTGCAGAATGTCTGCCCTGCATCAGGCCGCCTTCAATGGCAACCTGGCTATCATGCAAGTGCTGCTGGAGAACGAATCAGCTGTTGACCTGCAAGACTCTCGAGGTGAGAATTGCTTGCCTTTAAACGTTCGGGACTGTTTTCTAAGAATAAGGGCCGGACTAGGTCCTTAAGAATCGCCCCAATAGGTCCTTAAGAATCGCCCCAACAGGTCCTCAAGAATCGCCCCAACAGGTCCTCAATAATCGCCCCAACAGGTCCTGAAGAATCGCCCCAACAGGTCCTGAAGAATCGCCTCGACAGGTCCTGAAGAATCGCCCCAACAGGTCCTGAAGAATCGCCCCAACAGGTCTTTAAGAATCGCCCCATAAGGTCCTCAAGAATCGCCTTAAAAGATCTTGAAGAATCGCCCCAAGAAAATCCTGAAAATCGCCCCAACAAAAGCCCGAGAATCGTCCCAACTAAAGCCCGAGAATCGCCCCAACAAAAGCCCGAGAATCGTCCCAACAAAAGCCCGAGAATCGCCCCAACAAAAGCCCGAGAATCGCCCCAAGAAAATCCTGAAAATCGCCCCAACAAAAGCCCGAGAATCGCCCCAACAAAAGCCCGAGAATCGCCCCAACAAAAGCCCGAGAATCGCCCCAACAAAAGCCCGAGAATCGCCCCAACAAAAGCCCGAGAATCGTCCCAACAAAAGCCCGAGAATCGTCCCAACAAAAGCCCGAGAATCGCCCCAACAAAAGCACGAGAATCGCCCGAAGAAAATCCTGAAAATCGCCCCAACAAAAGCCCGAGAATCGTCCCAACAAAAGCCCGAGAATCGCCCCAACAAAAGCCCGAGAATCGCCCGAAGAAAATCCTGAAAATCGCCCCAACAAAAGCCCGAGAATCGTCCCAACAAAAGCCCGAGAATCGCCCGAAGAAAATCCTGAAAATCGCCCCAACAAAAGCCCGAGAATCGCCCCAACAAAAGCCCGAGAATCGCCCGAAGAAAATCCTGAAAATCGCCCCAACAAAAGCCCGAGAATCGCCCCAACAAAAGCCCGAGAATCGCCCCAACAAAAGCCCGAGAATCGCCCCAACAAAAGCCCGAGAATCGTCCCAACAAAAGCCCGAGAATCGTCCCAACAAAAGCCCGAGAATCGCCCCAACAAAAGCACGAGAATCGCCCGAAGAAAATCCTGAAAATCGCCCCAACAAAAGCCCGAGAATCGTCCCAACAAAAGCCCGAGAATCGCCCCAACAAAAGCCCGAGAATCGCCCGAAGAAAATCCTGAAAATCGCCCCAACAAAAGCCCGAGAATCGTCCCAACAAAAGCCCGAGAATCGCCCGAAGAAAATCCTGAGAATCGCCCCAACAAAAGCCCGAGAATCGCCCCAACAAAAGCCCGAGAATCGCCCGAAGAAAATCCTGAAAATCGCCCCAACAAAAGCCCGAGAATCGTCCCAACAAAAGCCCGAGAATCGTCCCAACAAAAGCCCGAGAATCGCCCCAACAAAAGCCCGAGAATCGCCCCAGCAAAAGCCTAAGAAGCGCCCTATGGCCAGTTACCCTGCAAGAGGCGCATGCGTACTTCAGGAAAGAATTTTAGCAGATTTCCATTCCATATTAATTGCTAAATTATTGATACGCTTCCCGCACTTTAAATCTGATTTTACAGCCGCCGGGATGCGGGCAAAAGTTTTACAGGTGTAGGCATTATTTATTAATTTCGCAGCTTCGGTTCCGGCTTCAGTTAGGTACGGATGGAATGAATTTAATGTGAAGAGTAAATAAGATCTGGGTTGCTATGCAAAGTAGTGATTGAAGTGGAAAATTCCCATTTCAATTCCATTAGCGTCTGGGCTTTCATTTTGGCCGGCTAACTTTTTCTCAGATTTAAATCTAGCTCTGGGACTTCTCCCCCAGGGTCGGGTTTGTACTTTTCAGACTTAATTAGGCATATCAGATTAGTGTGGAAGATGATATATAACTAGGTATGTTCGAGTATTTTTTATAGCAATGGGGTATGTATACTACAGTATGTTATTCTGTCTGTCTGTCTGTCTGTCTGTCTGTCTGTCTGTCTGTGTCTGTCTGTCTCTCTCTGTATGTATCTGTCTGTCTGTCTGTCTGTCTGTCTGTGTCTGTCTGTCTCTCTCTGTATGTATGTATGTATCTGTCTGTCTGTCTGTCTGTCTGTCTGTCTGTCTGTCTGTCTGTCTGTCTACATGTCCCCTCTGCTTCTCCAGGTCTCCGCCCGCTGCACGTGGCCAGCTTCCAGGGTCACTTTGAGGCTGTGCACCTGCTGCTGAAGTGGCACAGCTGCGTGAATTCGGTCGCTCTGGGCGCCCTGACTCCTCTGCACCTGGCCTGCCAGGCCGGCCACTACGACGTGGTTAGTGTGCTCACTTCCTCGCTTAAAATGTCTCTTTATCATCCAGCTGTTATGTTAGTGTCAGTGTTATCCGCACCTCCCATCCCGGAACTGTGCAGGTGAAGCTGCTCCTGTGCAACAATGCCAACCCCATGCTGCGCGCCGATGACGGCCGATCCGCCTTTGACGTGGCCTGCGAGTTCGGCCGCTACACAGTAAGTGGGGCCGTTTTTTTGAGCAATTTGCTAGTGCGTTTGGGTCAGATGAGTCAGAGCTGTGTCAGTGGATTAGTGTATTTGTGGGTCAGGTGGGTCAGGTCTGTGTGCAGTAGATCAGTGTGTTTGTGGGTCAGGTCTGTGTGTCAGTGGATCAGTGTGTTTGTGGGTCAGGTCTGTGTGTCAGTGGATCAGTGTGTTTGTGGGTCAAGTGGGTCAGGTCTGTGTGCAGTGGATCAGTGTGTTTGTGGGTCAGGTCTGTGTGTCAGTGGATCAGTGTGTTTGTGGGTCAAGTGGGTCAGGTCTGTGTGTCAGTGGATCAGTGTGTTTGTGGGTCAGGTCTGTGTGTCAGTGGATCAGTGTGTTTGTGGGTCAGGTCTGTGTCAGTGGATCAGTGTGTT
>NIVC01003180.1:32500-60783 GCA_002269645.1 Macrostomum lignano
CGCCTCCGCCTGAGTTCTTTCTTGATAACTTTGATAATGATGAAGAATTCATATTTAGCAACAGTAACTGCAAGGATTATAACTGTACTATTAAAGTGAGAGGGATCTTGCATGCTCTCTACTTTCCCAATCGGATTAAACTAATTCGTGTCCCCCACTGAATTCCCCAATTTGCAGCAGGGCATCGACCCGGGCCTGACCAACGCCCACGGCCGCACCGCCAAGGAGGTGATCGCCAGGGACACTCCGTTTGCCCGCGAGCTGCACCAGATCCTCTATGGTGAGTGGCGTGGCTTGATCTTAATGACTCTTTCTCTTGGGCTCGCTTGTTTGCCTAAGACTAACAGTCGGAGGGAGAAATCTTAACCTGAGCCACTAGCTGGGCCTAAGTTGCAGGGCCAGCCTCCCAGACCCCCAGTTGCTGGGCCAGCCTCCCAGATCCTCAGTTGCTGGGCCAGCCTCCCAGATCCCCAGTTGCTGGGCCAGCCTCCCAGATCCTCAGTTGCTGGGCCAGCCTCCCGGATCCCCTGTTGCTGGGCCAGCCTCCCAGACCCCCAGTTGCTGGGCCAGCCTCCCGGATCCCCTGTTGCTGGGCCAGCCTCCCAGATCCCCAGTTGCTGGGCCAGCCTCCCGGATCCCCTGTTGCTGGGCCAGCCTCCCAGATCCCAGGCTTCAGTAGCACGACTCAGCACAAAATGCCTGCCATGCAAACCACAAAGCTTGCTGATTAACTCTGGCCAGTGTTCAGAATCCATACAAAATCCAACCCTGACCACGCAAGCTCGGTCAAATCCTAGTGCAAACTGTTGTAGCTGGGCTGTGGGCGTTGCCGGCACCTCGGGGATAATCTCCCACTCTGCTCCCAGTTGTCCCGGTTGCAGAGAATTTCTGACCTCATCTGCATAGCGAGAGACGAGAGATTCTCCGGGTGCAAGCAGCGCGATTTTAATTGCGGGTTAATTTTCACAAGCGCCGCACCGCCCCAACTCGGGTCATCCGAGGTCACGCGGATCAGACTGCGGACTATTTTAATCTTTATTCATCTTCAAAACTCGTTTTAACAATCAAATTTATGCTACTGGTGCACTCAGTAGTGTAAGTAGTTTTGATTGAAATATTAACAGTATTCCTGTGAAGACTTGCTTTTATAAGAATAAACGTCATTGCCAACTCAATTTACCGAGTTCATTCCGATGCTATGACAGTAGTTTACCGAATTCCACTCGGAGTCCATGACTGTAGTTTACCGAATTCCCCTCCAATGCTATGACCGTAGTTTACCGAATTCCCCTCCGATGCTATGACTGTAGTTTACCGAATTCCCCTCCGATGCTATGACTGTAGTTTACCGAATTCCCCTCCGATGCCATGACTGTAGTTTACCGAATTCCCCTCCAATGCTATGACCGTAGTTTACCGAATTCCCCTCCGATGCTATGACCGTAGTTTACCGAATTCCCCTCCGATGCTATGACTGTAGTTTACCGAATTCCCCTCCGATGCTATGACCATAGTTTACCGAATTCCCCTCCGATGCTATGACCGTAGTTTACCGAATTCCCCTCCGATGCTATGACTGTAGTTTACCGAATTCCACTCGGAGTCCATGACTGTAGTTTACCGAATTCCCCTCGGATGCTATGACCATAGCTTACCGAATTCCCCTCCGATGCTATGACCGTAGTTTACCGAATTCCCCTCCGATGCTATGACCGTAGTTTACCGAATTCCACTCGGAGTCCATGACTGTAGTTTACCGAATTCCCCTCCGATGCTATGACCGTAGTTTACCGAATTCCACTCGGAGTCCATGACTGTAGTTTACCGAATTCCCCTCCGATGCTATGACCGTAGTTTACCGAATTTCCCTCGGATGCTATGACTGCAGTTTACCGAATTCCCCTCCGATGCTATGACCGTAGTTTACCGAATTCCACTCGGAGTCCATGACTGTAGTTTACCGAATTTCCCTCGGATGCTATGACTGTAGTTTACCGAATTCCCCTCCGATGCTATGACCGTAGTTTACCGAATTCCACTCGGAGTCCATGACTGTAGTTTACCGAATTCCCCTCCGATGCTATGACCGTAGTTTACCGAATTCCACTCGGAGTCCATGACTGTAGTTTACCGAATTCCCCTCCGATGCTATGACCGTAGTTTACCGAATTCCACTCGGAGTCCATGACTGCAGTTTACCGAATTCCCCTCCGATGCTATGACTGTAGTTTACCGAATTCCCCTCCGATGCTTTGACCGTAGTTTACCGAATTCCCCTCCGATGCTATGACCGTAGTTTACCAAATTCCCCTCCGATGCTATGACCGTAGTTTACCGAATTCCCCTCCGATGCTATGACCGTAGTTTACCAAATTCCCCTCCGATGCTATGACCGTAGTTTACCGAATTCCCCTCCGATGCTATGACCGTAGTTTACCAAATTCCCCTCCGATGCTATGACCGTAGTTTACCGAATTCCCCTCCGATGCTATGACCGTAGTTTACCGAATCCCCCCTCCTATGCTATGACCTTAGTTTTCCTCCAGGTCCAGATGCTATGAGCATTGTTTACCAAATTCCCCAGCTGTACTGAATTACAGCATTTTTCAATCGCCGATATGTATCGAAAATAAAATTGTCGCAGAGCGCATCTCCGCTGTCGCCGCTGTGGCCATCCGCGATTTCTGCAACCTGGCCGACCCGCGTAGCATCGCATTCCGCGCCGGCGAGCATCTCACCGTGCTGGAGCGGACCAACGGCGACACCTGGAAGGGCTACGTGACCAGGGAGGGCCTCTCGAGGGCTGGCTACTTTCCCTGCTCCGCTGTGCGCTTGTTGGAGCAGCCGCAGCAACAGCAGCAGCAGCAACAGCATCAGCAGCGTCAGGATCCGCCAACCTGCCTATCTAGCAGTCTAATGCACCAGTCCCAGCCTCATCAGATGCCGCCAGTCTCGCAGTCGACTCCGGCTAGCAACGCGGCCGTATCGCCAACCTCGGGTAGCAACAATCGGAACAGCGCGGCCAGCCTGGACAGCGGCCGGAGCAGCTCGCACACGGCGACCAGTTCTGATACGAGGGTGAGAGAACGCTGGCAGTTTCTTAGAACTCGGTTTATTGGTTATTAGTCAATTGCAACAATAATCTCCCGTGCTTCTCTCAAACGCAGAGCGCCGTCGCCGTGACCGCCTCCGGTCCCTCCGGCCCCGCCGGCGCGAATTCTTCGACGGGCTCCGCTGCCGCAGCGGCCGCCGCCTCCGCCGGGACCATGTGTTCGCGAGTCTTGAACAGCGCGACTAACACGCCACGTAGCGCCGCGGCACCGGCGGCCGCGAACGGATCTGTGGACTCCGGGCTCGGTCCGCACCGGCAGAGCATGGTGAGCACCTGCTCATCCGGCAGTCTGGGCAGCCTGCCAGACGACAACAGCTCGGCTGCGTCAGTGAGCTCTGGCGAGCTGCAGTACCAGCAGCAGCAGCAGCACGGCTGGCTGCGGGAGGACTGGCGCAGTCTGACCAGCAGCCAGCAGCTGCACAGGTTCTTGGACTGGTGCCAGCTCGCCTGTTACCATCGCTCCATTGAGGAGGCCGGCTACGACCTCGCCACGCTGGTCCGCTGCACTCCGGAGGATCTCAATGCCGCCGGGGTCACCAACCCGCGGCACAGGAAGCGCCTGCGGTCCGACCTGGCGCGGCTTGGCCAGGCCATGCAGGCCGGCCAGGCGCCCGGCGGCCTGCCCGACCCTATTGAGGACGCCGTCTGCCTGACCGCCGATGCCGCCCTGACGGAACTCTGCTGCCGCCTGGGCCTGCCGGATACCGCCTCTGCCTGCCTGCGGCGTGCCGGCTTCCAGCTGGTTAGGGACCTCGGCCAGATGGCCTGGGAGGATCTGGAGGAGATCGGCATCAGCAGGCTGGGTAAGGAGCGACATTTGAGCTGCCATCTCTAGTGAGAGCTGGGATCACCTATTTCTAGTGAGAGCTGGGATCATCCATTTCTAGTGAGAGCTGGGATCACCTATTTTTAGTGAGAGCTGGGATCACCTATTTCTAGTGAGAGCTGGGATTATCCATTTCTAGTGAGAGCTGTGTTCACCTATTTCTAGTGAGAGCTGGGATCACCTATTTATAGTGAGAGCTGGGATTATCCATTTCTAGTGAGAGCTGTGTTCACCTATTTCTAGTGAGAGCTGGGATCACCTATTTCTAGTGAAAGCTGGGATCATCCATCTCTAGTGAGAGCTGGGATCACCTTTTTCTAGTGAGAGCTGGGATCACCTATTTCTAGTGAGAGCTGGGATCACCTTTTTCTAGTGAGAGCTGGGATCATTCATTTCTAGTGAGAGCTGGGATCATCCATCTCTAGTGAAAGCTGGGATCACCTATTTCTAGTGAGAACTGGGATCACCTATTTCTAGTGAGAACTGGGATCATTCTCAGCTAAAGCTTCTATTTAATTTCTCCTAGCGCAAGCATAACTACTTGGAAATTTATCCCGTCATCACAGGTCACCAGAAGAAGCTGATGCTAGTCATCGACCGGCTCAGACGGCCAAGGCACGGGCCGGAATCTGACCAGCATCAGCCAGACCAACAGCAGGGGACGCTGCGCAGACAGTCGGCAAAGAGCACCGTGTCCTGCGGCACCTGCACCAGCTCCGACTCCATTGCTGTGCAGCCGGACCCGTTCCTTGCAGGTGAGCTGACGATCTGTGTGCAGCACATGCGTAGGACAAACATTATAATAGAATTCAAAATCATCTGCAAGCCGATCAGCTGATGATGAATAAACTAATTCCAATCCTAGCCGCAGCGGAAATTGCTCAGAGCTCTGCGCTTGGGCTGCTGACATTCAGGCCCAGCCACCGGCTCTCTGCCCGTCGCTATGCAGTTCTTGGTAGTTTGAGATCAGTTTTTATCATATATATTTACAATATAATAACAGTGCGATTCTAATTATCCTTTTCTTAATAACAACTCGGCCGTCAGCCGCCAGAAAGTAACCGATTTTTTACGACCTCTGTTGCTAGGAAACATTTGAGCACAGCTGTATTTACTGATTGAACTATATGCGTTTTTTCACCGCCTCGCTACCAGCGTGTTAAAAACCTGTCATTTTAAACCGAATTTTTAAGGCTCAGGAGCATTGGGATTGGGATCTGGCATTGGGATCTGGGATCTAGCATTGAGCTCTGGGATCTGGTATTGGGATCTGGGATCTAGCATTGGGATCTGGGATATTGGATCTAGCATTGAAATCTGGGATCTGGCATTGGGATCTGGGATCTAGAATTGGAATCTGAGATCTGGAATTGGGATCTGGGATCTAGCATTGGGATCTAGGATCTGGCATTGGGATCTGGGATCTAGAATTGGGATCTAGGATCTGGCATTGGGATCTGGGATCTAGAATTGGGATCTGGGATCTAGCATTGGGATCTTGGATCTGGCATTGGGATCTGGGATCAAGCATCGGGATTAGGGATCTAAATTCACCCCCCCCCCTAATATTTCCCAACGTGCAGCAGCCGAATCGCAGCAGCAGCCGCCCCAGTCGCCGCCGCAGCCGTCTTGTCACTCGCGCAGCTTCAGCGGCAGCGGCGCCGCCCAGCAGTCGGTGAAGTTGCTCGGCCGGCCAATTCCAGTCGCTGTGCCGGAGGTGCCGCCGCAGCAGCCGCCACCGACTCCGCAGCGTGGGGCGCCGCCGCCGCCACCGAAGCGGGTGACTTCGGTCCGCCGCTGCTCAGGCGACGCCGGCTCCGTCACGCCGTGCGCCTCGCCGAGCACCACGCCGCGCCACCAGGCGGCCCGGCCGCCAGCCTACGAGAACGCCGCCGCCCTCGCTGATTCGCCCGCACTCGCCCGCCTGGGTGCCGCCGCCTCGGCGATGCCCTTCGCCAACGAGGACTGCGGCACCATCCGGCACAAGCCGGCCTCCGCTTCCATCGCCGCCGCGGTCGCTTCGCCTCAGTTTGGCCGGGCCGCCCTGTTCCAGCAGCACCGGCAGCACCAGCACCAGCTGCATCACCAGCTGCAGCACCTGCCCGCCTCGCCAGCCTTTGCCAGGTACGATGAATGAAAGATGCTAAATAGATATCATAGCGGTAATGCGCCAGACTTTTGCGTCCAAAGAGCCTTGCATGATTCACGCCCTTGAGGGCCGGGTAGAGTGTACATGTGTGACGATGAGAGAGTCAGGTAGAGTGTACATGTGTGACGATGAGAGAGTCAGGTAGAGTGTACATGTCTGATGATGAGAGAGTCAGGTAGAGTGTACATGTCTGATGATGAGAGAGTCAGGTAGAGTGTACATGTCTGATGATGAGAGGTTCAGGTAGAGTGTACATGTCTGATGAGAGTCAGGTAGAGTGTACATGTGTGACGATGAGAGAGTCAGGTAGAGTGTACATGTGTGACAATGAGAGAGTCAGGTAGAGTATACATGTGTGACGATGAGAGGGTCAGGTAGAGTGTACATGTGTGACGATGAGAGGGTCAGGTAGAGTGTACATGTGTGACGATGAGAGGGTCAGGTAGAGTGTACATGTGTGATGATGAGAGGTTCAGGTAGAGTGTACATGTGTGACGATGAGAGAGTCAGGTAGAATGTACATGTGTGACGGTGAGAGAGTCAGGTAGAGTGTACATGTGTGACGGTGAGAGAGTCAGGTAGAGTGTACATGTGTCATGATGAGAGGGCGAACCGCCCAACAACCTGCAGGCGCGTCCCGGCCTCTGCCGCTGCCGCCGCCGCTGCCGCTCCGCCGACGCCAAGCCGCTGGGTGCTGCAGCCGCCGCCGCCTCGCGAGGACCCGGCCCGAACCTGGACGACATCTGCGGCATGCTGTCCGAGCTGCAGTGCGACCTTGACCGCGAGCTGCAGGAGTTCGGCCAGAGGAAGGGCTGAATTGCAAATGAGTTCAACTCTGTTAATATCCCAGTGCACTTGTTGTGTCATGCTTGTTTTTTACTATCGAAATTCTCCTTTTTACCTGTTTATTTCAAACCTGACGACCCCCCCCCCTCTCTCTTCATACAGATTTCTCTGTCATTTTTTCATTAGTTTTGTTCATTAGCGTATAATTTAATTGTTAGCTTCGCTTTCAACGAAATAAGCAGGTAGTTCAAAGTATGCAAAAATGCATTAGATTCTGTTTGTTTGTTTGTTTGTTATCTGTTGTTGTTTTGTTGTTTTTATTGTTTGTGTGGACCAGAAGTTTGTGGCAGCCATTTCAGTGTTGTGCGTCTATATAACAGTGGCTCGTGTACTGTTTTATAATATTTTCTTTAATTTTTTTCAAACTTTGACACCTTGTCATTTTAGTAACAGACAGTTTTTGTTAAATATGTGTCAGTCTACACTCTCAATCAACCTTATTTATGTTCTTAGTAATGCTAACACCGTTATCTGTAAATACTGCCTACTGCTTGTGCTATTTATATTTTATTGATTAATTTTAAATCATTCACTTGTGCTTACAATCAGTGAACTGCTGATCATCAAGTTCTTGTTCAATTCCCACATCTTCCACATATTCAACTAATTCATCTATCTACCCTGATCTCCCTGTCTATCTACCCTAATCTCCCTGTCTATCTACCCTTAGATCTCCCTGTCTATCTACCCTGATTTCCCTGTCTATCTACCCTTAGATCTCCCTGTCTATCTACCCTAATCTCCCTGTCTATCTACCCTTAGATCTCCCAGTCTATCTACCCTGATCTCCCTGTCTATCTACCCTGATCTCCCTGTCTAACTACCCTAATCTCCCTGTCTATCTACCCTTAGATCTCCCTGTCTATCTACCCTGATCTCCCTGCCTATCTACCCTGATCTCCCTGTCTATCTACCCTAATCTCCCTGTCTATCTACCCTTAGATCTCCCTGTCTATCTAGCCTGATCTCCCAGTCTATCTACCCTGATCTCCCAGTCTATCTACCCTGATCTCCCTGTCTATCTACCCTAATCTCCCAGTCTATCTACCCTGATCTCCCTGTCTATCTACCCTGATCTCCCTGTCTATCTACCCTGATCTCCCTGTCTATCTACCCTTATATCTCCCAGTCTATCTACCCTAATCTCCCTGTCTATCTACCCTGATCTCCCTGTCTATCTACCCTGATCTCCCTGTCTATCTACCCTAATCTCCCAGTCTATCTACCCTGATCTCCCAGTCTATCTACCCTTAGATCTCCCAGTCTATCTACCCTGATCTCCCAGTCTATCTACCCTGATCTCCCTGTCTATCTACCCTGATCTCCCTGTCTAACTACCCTAATCTCCCTGTCTATCTACCCTTAGATCTCCCTGTCTATCTACCCTGATCTCCCAGTCTATCTACCCTGATCTCCCTGTCTATCTACCCTAATCTCCCAGTCTATCTACCCTGATCTCCCTGTCTATCTACCCTGATCTCCCTGTCTATCTACCCTAATCTCCCAGTCTATCTACCCTGATCTCCCAGTCTATCTACCCTTATATCTCCCAGTCTATCTACCCTAATCTCCCTGTCTATCTACCCTGATCTCCCTGTCTATCTACCCTGATCTCCCTGTCTATCTACCCTGATCTCCCTGTCTATCTACCCTGATCTCCCTGTCTATCTACCCTTATATCTCCCAGTCTATCTAGCCTAATCTCCCTGTCTATCTACCCTGATCTCCCTGTCTATCTACCCTGATCTCCCTGTCTATCTACCCTGATCTCCCTGTCTATCTACCCTGATCTCCCTGTCTATCTACCCTGATCTCCCTGTCTATCTACCCTAGTCTTGCCTGTCCCCGCTTGCAATCAATCTAGTCTGTCTACACGCTGAGCCGCACCCCCCCCTGTACAGTTGCCCAAGTCTGTGCTTGCAGCCAGACAGGCAGTTTCGAACTCGAATTACCCCAGTCACCCATTGGCAACTGCACCTGGCATGCGAAACAGTCTGTTTTTAAACACTTTAACTCTTGTCTTCTATTTGCTTCTCTGCCCACTAGAAGTTGTCACTGTTAAAAACTACAATTATTAAATGTTTATTGCACTTGTTGAGCGCACAGATTCTCAGTTGATGTTTCAGAAACCCAGAAGCTGTTGTAAATACTCGATCGGTAGCAATCCTTTTTGTTTACCTAAAATGCGGAACAGTTTAACAAAATATAGCAATTTTTTGAAGCGCAGACTGCAACTGTCTCTGCCTGAATGCTTGCGGCCCTAATAAAGCTGTCCTGTTTATCCGTTTCATTCTAGAAGCAAAGACTTTACCTGGTGACTTTTTGGCTTTTTCAATTTCTCTTCTATTAATATTCTTTGACATTATTATAGGTTTTGTTACAGTCCCACTTAAATTTACTCTACTGGCTACTGTCAGTAACAAGACTCGAATTTTGTACTCATTTTTCAGCTTGTTCAAGTTTAACGAAAAACCTCCACAGCCAAATTCGAATATGGTATATCACTACAAAACTGGTAAATCTTTTCTGTTAATTTGGGGTGTATTCTGGATGGAGAGGAGAGGCTGGTATCAGATGGCAACTCGACAGTATAAAATGATGGAGAGGAGAGGCTGGAAGCACATGGCAACTCGGATTATCATGCAAATGATGGAGAGAAGAGGCTGGAAGCTGATGGCAACTCGGCAGTACAAAGGATGGAGAGGAGAGGCTGGAAGCAGATGGCAACTCGGCAGTACAAGGGATGGAGCGGAGAGGCTGGAAGCAGATGGCAACTCGGCTGCAAATGACGGAGAGGAGAGGCTGGAAGCAGATGGCAACTCGGCAGTACAAAGGATGGAGAGGAGAGGCTGGAAGCAGATGGCAACTCGGCAGTACAAAGGATGGAGAGGAGAGGCTGGAAGCAGATGGCAACTCGGCAGTACAAGGGATGGAGCGGAGAGGCTAGAAGCAGATGGCAGCTCGGTAGCAAAGGATGGAGAGGAGAGGCTGGAAGCAGATGGCAGCTCGGTAGCAAAGGATGGAGCGGAGAGGCTAGAAGCAGATGGCAGCTCGGTAGCAAAGGATGGAGAGGAGAGGCTGGAAGCAGATGGCAGCTCGGTAGCAAAGGATGGAGAGGGGAGGCTGGAAGCAGATGGCAGCTCGGTAGCAAAGGATGGAGAGGGGAGGCTGGAAGCAGATGGCAGCTCGGTAGCAAAGGATGGAGAGGAGAGGCTGGAAGCAGATGGCAGCTCGGTAGCAAAGGATGGAGAGGAGAGGCTGGAAGCAGATGGCAACTCGGCAGCAAATATTTAGGGTTGGGCGAGGCTTATGCAGAGTAACAGAGCCAGTAGGCACGAATTAAAATGTGTCACCACTATTGTCTACTTTTAGTAGGCGAGCATGTTTTCCATTCTAAATTTTATTGTCTAAAAAATCTGCAGGCGACGCCCGCCCGGAGCTGCCAGCCGGCGAGGACGCCCTGGTGCTGTTCGAATCGAAATTCTGCCCGTTCTGCCAGCGGGTGGTCCTGGCGCTGAACCAGCGCGGCATTCCCTACCAGTCGGTGTACATCAACTTGTCCGCCAAGCCCGAATGGTTCGCCGAAATCAACCCAGGCGGCAAGGTGCCCGTGCTGATGATGGGGTCTCAGAGGCTGGTCGACTCCCTCATGATCTGCCGCTACGTTGACGAGCTGCCATCTGGCGGCGTCTCGGAGGCCCAGCTGTGCAGCAACGCGGATGCCGAGCGGCTGGCCCTGGCCTGGCTGGGCGAGTTCTTCCCGCCCATGCACGACCTCATGACTCGGCCGGATGAGGCTCCGGAGAAGCTGGAGCAGGTGACGGCCGCCATGCGCCAGTTCGGCGAGCGCCTCGGCCCCAAGCCTTTCATTGGCGGCGCTCAGAGTGTCGGCCTGGCCGACCTGATCGCCTATCCGGCCGTTGCCATAGCAACCGGTCTGGCCAGCGTGCTTGACTGTCCGGAGCCGGCTGCCAGCGATACGGCTCTGGCCGGCTGGCTGTCTGAGATGCAGGCAGTGAAGGCGACGTCGGCGGCCACCAAGCCGGTCGAATGGGGCGCCTTTCTCAAGAGCCTGCGCGCCGGCAACCCGGACTACTCAGTGTGAGCTGGCCAGCCTCCCAGCGCTGGCTTCATCAGCACCTGAGTTCAGCTATTTTTCAAGACTGTACTGTTATAGGATATGAAACATGAATTATTTTTTGTTACTTGGAGTTTAGTGGAGTTGTAGCCATGGAAACTAAAAGGTACAGTGTCTAGTCCTGTTGGTACATCGGTAGTGCAGTATCCATGGTAACTAGTCCTGTTGCTATATGGGTAGTGCAGTATCCATGGTAACTAGCCCTGTTTCTATATGGGTAGTGCAGTATCCATGGTAACTAGTCCTGTTGCTATATGGGTAGTGCAGTATCCATGGTAACTAGTCATGTTGCTATATGGGTAGTGCAGTATCCATGGTAACTAGCCCTGTTGCTATATGGGTAGTGCAGTATCCATGGTAACTAGCCCTGTTGCTATATGGGTAGTGCAGTAGCCATGGTAACTAGCCCTGTTGCTAGTTGGGTAGGGCAGTATCCATGGTAACTAGTCCTATTGCTGTAGTGAATGTCGTATCCATGGTAACTAATCCGGTTGCTTTTTGGACTATTTCGTTTCCATAGTAACAAATCCTGTTGCTATACAGGGAGGCCTGTATTCATAGTGACTAGTTGCTATGGGGGGCATATCCAGAGTAAACTGGTTCTCTAGCTACATTATAACAGTTTTATAAATTTTTAGGAACGGGTCGTATCCATGGTAACAACTATTTTCAATTTACCATTTTCTTAGTTCTAAAAACAGAGATGCTTTGCAGATGGATGTTTTTGTCGGCAATCAAATTTATGCGGTAACTACTGACTGATAGATCAGTTTGTTGTTTGCTTTCCGTGTGTCTAAAAACATTAGATATTAATATAAATTGTTGTTTTCATTCACAATCGTATTATATTCCAGATTGCGCTGCAAATGAGGATTTTCTAGCATCCGGTTTTGCAGCTGCAAGCTTTTTTGTGGAATTTTTTCTTATTTTAATTGCAATTTTTCAGCTACTCACTACTAATTAGTAGTTTGCGCGCTTTCTAACAAAGCTTCGAAATTGTATTTCTAACTTTTTTTGTTGTTTATTAGTTAATTTAACTGTTATTCTATTTTCAGTAGGAAGCAGTGCAAATGAACATAAAATTATATTATTTATATTAAAAACGCTTCCGTCTGGCTTTGAGCAGTTATAGTTGAGTAGATAAGTAGTGTGAGCCGCAGACCCCATTGATCATCTTATAAGACAATTAATTATATTGCCACCCGTTTACTGCGGTCCAGTTGTTTGTTGTCTGCTAATTGTAGTTCAAGCTGGCACTATGTCGAATAACAATATACTCGTATATTATATTTAATAATGGACTGGCTCTACTAAACAGTCAGAGGATAATCATTGAATTGATTACGTAATCGTTTTATTTATGACGAAATTTCATTTCTACGAATAAGCTTTGATTGATAGATTTGACACGGATTGACACGGAGAGATTGCGCTTAGTTCGTATCGTATGTAGTTATTTTATGTGTGAATCGACACTTCGAACGCATGGAGTGCATGTTAGCTCTGCCAAATCATTGGCTATCGAGGCTTGCTTCAGAGATCCTAGCGTAGCGTCACGACCAGCTTGTCAGCAAGGCGGAACTCGTCTCAAGCGGCACGTCCGGCTGCGTGCTGTACACCAGCTGCGGCGGCCAGGTCATGTTGCCGCCGGCCCAGTCGACAGTGCAGCCGTCGGTTACGTCGAGAGCTACGAGTACCATGAGTACAAGATCACCCGGGCAGCCGCCGTAATAATAGTGAATTAACCAGCGACGCTGTTCACTAGCATCGCCAGCAATGCTGAAGAAGTGGAAGGTCCTGCTGGCGAGGTCGGTGACGGGCCAGCTGGCCTTCAGCCGGTCCCGAGAGAACCAGCTGGTCCTGTTCAGCTCGTTAGGCGACGCCGAGAGGTCGAAGGTGACCTTCAGGACGACAGAGGCGGCGACAGAGAGCTGGACGACGGCCTCCTTGAAGGTGAGCTTCGGCGCTACGGTGGGCAGCTGGTCGATGGCGCTGGCGCGGAACAGGTCGGGCAGGAGGCTGGCGGACCCGGGCGTACCCTGGACGGCGGAGCCGTTGCTGCGGCTCGGCGAGTCGACCAGATCGAACGACTTGACGCCGACGCCCGCTCGGATGCTCAGCGCGAGGAAGCCGCGCTCGGCGACGTCGCAGGACACAAGGCAGCGGCCTCCCGCCGAGGCCGAGACGGGGCAGGCGGCGAAGTCGCCACAGTCAGTCGGGCGACGCTCGCAGACACCGGAGTCGGCGTCCCACGTGACCGACTCGCCCGCGGTGGCTCCGTCGGCTGCGGCAGGTCCGGCCGGAAGCAGCCGCGGACGCCTTGGCTGGCGCTGGCGACTCGAGCCGGCGGCTCGCAGATCGATGCGAACTGCGACTCCGTGAAGCAGCCGGGCTGTCCGGCCCCGGCGCCCAGCAGCAGCGCCAGGCACGTCAGGAGCGGCACCCTCGCATGCGCCATGTCTGTCGTACAGTGGATTACGTTAGAATCAACTTAAAGCAGTTTTCCTCTCTACCCATTCTTCCGCATATATTACGAGCGTATACCTGCCAGCTTCCCCACCGGCCCTGTGCTGCTTGGCAGTTCGTAAACAGGCAGACTCATTGCTTGGTTAATAATTTAAGAAGGCTTGCAGGAAACGCACCTGCTGGGTACCAATTATAAAATTGCTTGGGGTAAGCACTGCGTTTCCATGGAAACATGCGGACGCACTTCTATGGCGTCTTGTTGCAAGAGTTAAGCTGTGGTTCAATTTGCATTGGAATTTTGAGGGAGAGCCGACTGAGCCCAAGCCTTGTATGCCTGAATACGGCTTCCACTTTAAGCAGCTCATTGTGTGACTAGCCCGTTACCTGCAGGATATTTGACGACTGCAGGAAATTTTGAAAGCGTCACAAAAATCCTCTTTGCTTTTTGCAAAAATCTAAGTTACCCAAGTTGACTCACCTTTAGTGTCAAACGCAATTGTTTGCTGATAACTGAGTAGTGAATTCGTTTCTCCTACCGAGGAAATTTGCGGAAGAATTGCGCTGGCCCCGTCACCATAGAAACGGCGTGTTTTGATAGCCTTTAGCGGAAATTTGAGTAAACAGACCGGCACTCTGAGCACCTTACTGAGCTGCTCAGCCCGGCTCAACACGTTTTACTTGCTAGAGAATCCCCCTCTGGCCAGAGTGTGCAGTTAACTGGGAAGTTAACTGGGTCAGGTATAAGAGATCAAACATGGCCGCTTTTTTGTTCCCTCGTTGTTTTCGCACTGCTGCTTTTCACCAGTTGAAAATTTGTCTGCAAAAATGATTGCGCCACTCTTGACGTGCTTGGTGCTGCTGGTGGGCGCCGCTGCTGAGCCCGGCTGCTTCACGGAGTCGCAGTTCGCCTCGATCTGCGAGCCGCCGGTTCGAGTCGCCAGCGGCAGCCAAGGCGTCCGCGGCTGCTTCCGGCCAGACCTGCCGCAGCCGACGGGAGCCGCCGCGGGCGAGTCGGTCACGTGGGACGCCGACTCCGGTGTCTGCGAGCGTCGCCCGACCGACTGCGGCGACTTCGCCGCCTGCCCCGTCTCGGCCTCGGCAGGGGGCCGCTGCCTCGTGTCCTGCGACGTCGCCGAGCGCGGCTTCCTCGCGCTGAGCATCCGAGCGGGCGTCGGCGTCAAGTCGTTCGATCTGGTCGACTCGCCGAGCCGCAGCAACGGCTCCGCCGTCCAGGGCACACCCGGGTCCGCCAGCCTCCTGCCCGACCTGTTCCGCGCCAGCGCCATCGACCAGCTGCCCACCGTAGCGCCGAAGCTCACCTTCAAGGAGGCCGTCGTCCAGCTCTCTGTCGCCGACTCCGTCGTTGTGAAGGTCACCTTCGACCTCTCAGCGTCGCCTCACGAGCTAAACAGGACCAACTGGTTCTCTCGGGACCGGCTGAAGGCCAGCTGGCCCGTCACCGACCTCGCCAGAAAGAGCTTTAACTACTTCAGCATTGGGGGTCATGTCAAGCGTAAACTTGAGCGCCGTTGGTTCATCAATTATGCTTACGGCGGCTGCAACAGAGACCGCGGCCTCATGGTGGCTCTCGACATAACCGACGGCTGCGCTGCCTCCTGGGGCAACGGCAGTGTGACCTCGCCGCCGCGGCTGGTGTACAGCACGCAGTCGGATGTGGCGTTTAAGAGCAGTTTCCAGCTTGCTGACAGGCTGGCCGTGACCCTACGCTGAGCTGCCTGAAACCAGTGTGAGCTGGCAGTGCAGAGGGTGGCTGCTGCTGGCAGTGTTATCCATTTTAGACCGAATGTTTTGCAATCCGAAACTTGCGCACAATGCACAGTAATGCTCTTTCTGTCTTAAATTCTGAGCCCGGCTGCAATTTAGTCTAAAGAATTCCTTGCTATCCAGTCAGTTTATTATCAGTAGAACGAAGTTTCATCTTTGAGGAAATATATTTCAGATGTGGTGACTGTGGTCGGCTTGGAAGCTCGGCCTCAGTACTATAAATTTGACGCAAATGAGTTTTATTTAGACTTTGGGACACGATGAGTGAAGCCCGCAAATCCATAGGCGTTGGGACGCGATGGGTGAAGCCTGGAGGAGATCCAGAGGCGTTGGGACGTGCAGAGGGAAGCCTGGAGAGATCCAGAGGCGTTGGGACGTGCAGAGGGAAGCCTGGAGGAGATCCAGAGGCGTTGGGACGTGCAGAGGGAAGCCTGGAGGAGATCCAGAGGCGTTGGGACGTGCAGAGGGAAGCCTGGAGGAGATCCAGAGGCGTTGGGACGTGCACAGGGAAGCCTGGAGAGATCCAGAGGCGTTGGGACGTGCACAGGGAAGCCTGAAGAGATCCAGAGGCGTTGGGACGTGCACAGGGAAGCCTGGAGAGATCCAGATAGGCGTTGGGACGTGCAGAGGGAAGCCTGGAGAGATCCAGAGGCGTTGCGACGTGCAGAGGGAAGCCTGGAGGAGATCCAGAGGCGTTGCGACGTGCAGAGGGAAGCCTGGAGGAGATCCAGAGGCGTTGGGACGTGCAGAGGGAAGCCTGGAGGAGATCCAGAGGCGTTGCGACGTGCAATGAATCTTCTATGGTTCAGTGCAGATAGTTAGTAGCACAACATCTATAATTGCCGCTCTTCTACTTCAGGTTCGATACCTTATACTGCTATGGTAACCAGTCTTTGCAAATATCAATAAATCCGTAAAAACTTAAATTTAACTATCAATGTTTTGGTATCCTAAATGTCAGTCACGTATGCAAAGATTTTAAGGAATTGTCAAGGCCAAGAGACAATGTCCAGTGCGAATTAAATGGCTGGCAAATATGGCCAGCTTTGTCTGAATTTGCATTATCGGTAATAGGGGGGGATTATCAGTTGCGTAGCGGTAAATTGACTTCTCACCTTCTGTCCTGCCGCATTGCAAATGAAGTTCGAATATGTGCTAGACTTCTTTTACTCGTGTTTTATTAGAGGCAGGATGGTGTGTGCACACTGGCGCACATTAAGCGACATTGTCGCACAACCTGCGAGAGGCATTACTGCACATTCCGCCGACTCACCTGAGCAGGCACACTCCAAGGGTCCAAGCGCGCGGATACGTACTCAGTCATACGCACAGGCACACACACTCACACAGGAGTGTACAGCGGCCCTAACTTTCTTTGTCGTTAGACATGTACACTTCACTTTGCCTTGGGAGTTGACCTTCAAGTGCGTTAATTGCACGAGCAGAGTCAAGCCGAGATTCAAATTTAGCCTCAAATTAATGTGACTGCACTTGGAATCGAACCTGGGCCGTTGGCACATCAGAACACCGCACTGGACTACTAGGCTGCCACAACGACAACAACGGATTTTGCACCAATTGTCTTCTTTTACAACGGGTAAAAGTGTTCGGTCTAGAAACTCCACATGGAATGCATAAATGTACATTTATTTTGAAAACGAATTCTGCCTCTTAGTCGCAGAGTCCAGCGCGCCTCTCCAATACTTTGGCTGGCAATTTCTTGCAGTCGAAACAGTTTAAAGTCCTCCACTTGTTAAGAAAAGTTTCTGCCTGAAACAGTTGCCTCTTCCTCCAGCCAGTCTTCCTGAGTAGCCTCATCATTAATTAATTAATCCGCAGCCGCTGGTCCCCAGGAGGGAACAATAATGCGTGCTTAGTAGCTAACATTGCTGCTTCAAATTCTTTTTAACGTAGCCTGAGTAAGCAGGTTTTCTATGCCTAATCGGACGCAAACTTTTCCACTCTTGCAATTTGAAGAGTACAGCAACTCAGCTTGCAAGCCCCTCACTTCGTTGTCAAAACAGCCGTCTTGCGGATCTCCGGAGTCCTGCAAAGATGGCCGTGCCCAATAATTGATGAGTCTGCAGGGCGAGACCAAAATCCCCCAGCCAATCCGCAAAAAGTTTTGCTGGATCCGGCAGCAAGCGAAATAAATGCTCTAAAACCAGCAAGCGTTAGAGCCGCTCAAAACTGGAAGAGAAAAATCGACTGGCCAAACCACTGACATAGACTTGCACTGAACAATGAAGTCGTCCGGTGCGACACTCCTGACGTGCCTGGCGCTGCTGCTGGCCGCCGGGGCCGCCGCCGGACAGCTCGGCTGCTTCACGGAGTCGCAGTTCGCATCGATCTGCGAGCCGCCGGTTCGAGTCGCCAGCGGCAGCCAAGGCGTCCGCGGCTGCTTCCGGCCGGACCTGCCGCAGCCGACGGGAGCCGCCGCGGGCGAGTCGGTCACGTGGGACGCCGCCGCCGGTGTCTGCGAGCGTCGCCCGACCGACTGCGGCGACTTCGCCGCCTGCCCCGTCTCGGCCTCGGCAGGGGGCCGCTGCCTCGTGTCCTGCGACATCGCCGAGCGCGGCTTCCTCGCGCTGAGCATCCGAGCGGGCGTCGGCGTCAAGTCGTTCGATCTGGTCGACTCGCCGAGCCGCAGCAACGGCTCCGCCGTCCAGGGCACACCCGGGTCCGCCAGCCTCCTGCCCGACCTGTTCCGCGCCAGCGCCATCGACCAGCTGCCCACCGTAGCGCCGAAGCTCACCTTCAAGGAGGCCGTCGTCCAGCTCTCTGTCGCCGACTCCGTCGTCGTGAAGGTCACCTTCGACCTCTCAGCGTCGCCTCACGAGCTAAACAGGACCAACTGGTTCTCTCGGGACCGGCTGAAGGCCAGCTGGCCCGTCACCGACCTTGCCAGCAGGACCTTCAACTACTTCAGCATCGAAGGTCATTCTGATGGCATACTCGAGCGTCGCTGGTTCATCAATTATGCTTACGGCGGCTGCTCGGGCGATCTCGGCCTCATGGTAGCTCTCGACGTAACCGACGGCTGCGCTGTCGACTGGGCCGGCGGCAACATGACCTCGCCGCCGCGGCTATTGTACACCACCTCACATAACGTCACTTGGAAGCTGAGCGTACAAAGTGCGGATAAACTCGCTGTCATTCTGCGCTGATGGAGTTCTGTGATGCAGCATTGGATTTGAAAAATTGTCACTGTTGTCAGTTTTTCCTTAGCAACTCAGTACCCAAATGTAGCTTTGTGATTGGAGTCCGTCAAGTATCCTTCACGGGGACATCTGTTCTATCAATTATTAAGTGGCCAGAATTTTATTTGCAACCGAAGCTGTGTTGAACGTGCCTGCTGTTAAACGTTTCCGTATAATTCTCTCAATTAATTGCATCTGACCCTTATCACTGTGTTATTTTTAGCACTGGCAGGTTTGCTTGTCGGTGTCTTCAAATTAATGCTTATACAATCTCTTTTTGTATTTCACGCTTATTGCTTGCTTGTTGTAAAAGATCCTAGCTCATTAGCGAGTCAAGTCGAATGTTTTGTAGCCAGTACTTAAAGCAACTATTTGTCCTAACTGCATGCACATGTAGCTACATGTGTTAAGTACATATATAATTATTGACTCTAAATCTATAGCACGCGAAACTCAGCTAAGTTACACTCCGAGCTCCTTAATAATAGCTTCTATAGCTCCTCTCGGCTCTCTTATATACAATTGCATAGAAAGATCGAGAGACCAACGCAAATATACAGTACTACATGTACGAGATTGCTATCCACTTCAGTCTTGATGTTTGTCCTTGTTCATGTTGCTATACTATACCTCATTCCATTGTAGCTCGCAATTAAAAACTACTTGAGTTAGTCCTTGGCTTGCACACACACGTACGGAATTACCATGCTCGATTCCTGCCGACAGTCCGTGTCATAAGTACGCGTTTTCATTGTAGCTACTGAGATAGTGGGGGGGCGGGGATGTACCCGTATGGACAACTAAAGTATAAGACACTGCACTTGGGAATCGCTGGATTTTCACTGCATGAATGCCGGGTGTCGTCTTAAATTCATTACCCAATACAGTAAATTTTTCTGTTTAGTTTTTTAGCCCTAAAATGGTATATATCTAATTATTTATGAACTTCCGAATTACAAACATTGGTTTACAGACCAACCAGCCAATGTAGCTCGTATGAATCGCAACGGAAAATCGTAGTTATGCCACTCACATTTAGTATTTTAGAATTATATTATATTTTATATTACTGTATTCTTCATTTTATATTATTATATTATTCCGATCTAGTATCTTCTAATATAGTATTATTTTAGTATATAGGAAGATTGCGGCTCTGACGATAGCTTCCGTCGAAATTCTATTTTAAATTGTTTGTATATTTTATTTAAACACCATTTACAGTTACCAAGAAAATTTTAGCTGAAAGCATGGGCTTTACGTTTTAATCATTCAAAATACTTAAATATACACTTGTCTCTTTGTTCTAGCTTACCTTTTTCGTCTCAAAATTTTTCACAGAAACTAGGTTGTGATTTTTAACTTAGATTTTCTTAGAAACAAATGACTTGATCATTTTACATTGAAGCTTGTTTAATTTGCCAAGCTCTGTATTTAATTATAAAATTGACAAAAAGTCTGTAGTCCGAAAAATAAATATAAATAATTTTTAACTAATATTTGTTTTCAAGTCGTATTCATGAATTTTTATCGTCGCTTTATCACGGAATTAGTTCCTGATACTCTACGAAATGTTCCTGTGCCTGATAGCTTCTTTGGGATTTTTAAACTTTCAGGTACGTCAATTATTTAATATTTTTAAGTGATATTCTTTTTAACAAGACAAAAACGATGAATAAAAAGTAGCATAAATAGCCAACCAACGTTTGCTGTTAATTTTTCAATATAATGAAAGCAAATTTTGTTGACACTTGTTTCCAGCATTCAATTTATCTAACTAGGCCTAACCCTAAGATAAATCTGGTTATTTTGTTGCACCCGACCCGACCTCCTGAATTTATAGTAACTTAATGAAAAATGTTATGAAATAGCAGTTGGCCCGAAATTGGCCTTATATAGGCTGAATGCCATTATTGTATAAAATTTTCTATTGCCATATTAGTAGTAAATGTATTATATTTCATCAATATAATTGATGATCTTAAATTATAATAATCCACATTCTGGATCATGTAGTATACCTGTATATGCCAGAAAATTTGGGCATGAATTGGCCTTGCATGCCTAAAGTTAAATATGCACAGTTGGCTTATATGACTTAAGAAAAAAGTATATGTGCATACCTAGCATGCAATCCATGGAATAACATGGAAAAGTTAGTGTTAAGTGGATTAAAGATTTAAATATTCATATTTAAGCATAAATTTCTAACTTTTTGGCTTTTAAGCTCATTAATAATGTATTAAAACAAATGTTTATACATATTGATTTTCTGCTATAAATTGTATAAAACAAGAAAGATAAAAATCAACCAAATTATAAACCAAAAAGATCATTTATTGTCGCAACACAGGCCTAGATTTGAGAAAGTGAGCTTGTACTCAATTTTTGCATGCATTTCTAACTCTTCAATTTGTTTTTTGGGTTGCACCTAGCATAGTTTGGACTTTGGTTAACAATTACTTAATAATTGAATAAGTCACACTAGAAACTTCTATCATAGTTTATATACAGTGTAGCTAAATAATTAGGAGATATGAGGAGTAGCCTTATCCTTTTAGCATGAGCTTTAAAAGGATTACAAAGATAACCTACAAATACCAGAATAACTAAATAAGCCACTCAGAGCACATCTGTATACAAGCTACTTTCAGTTCAGTAGTGTAAGTTAAAATGAAGCATTTTATGTATTTTTAAAGATAAGGTTCATTTACTGGCTTTTACTTCCAAGTTTTAACACTCAAACTTTATGCAGAACCTCTATCCTCACCCTATCACCCAATTTTTATTACCCTCCTCAGTTGTTCTAGTTCTAGCCTACTAAGCGTACTAAGTATATGCTTGAGTGGCCTATCTAGTCATTTTAGTATCTGTGGGTAACCAATCAAATTTGTTAATAAAATATAGGCTTACCCCTTTATCCCTAAGAGCTGCTCCCTTTCTTATCATCTTCATTGCATTATTATATAATTCTATTCATTCTATTTCTAGTTACCATGCATACAAAGGTTTATGAATGTTCACTTATATTTCAATAAGTAGTATAAGTTAAAAACAGTTTTCATTTTATCTTTGGAGTTGCTTCAAAATAGACCCATGTATGATAGAATTTTTTGGTTTTTGAATAATTTTCTACAATTGCAATCTACTTTTAACAGGCATATGACATTTCACTGAAATTAACTAATTGATATTCTTGCTTATTGATTTCACAGCATCTGAGCTTGCTAAGCTGACGCTGTTCACTGGTGCATCTGGTTTCCTAGCCTACTCTGTGTACACCACCTGTCGCTACAAATTCTCCAGCAAGTCTGCTGGCAGCAGTGCCAGCAGCCACAGCCAGCCAGTGAACTGGAGTGTGCAGAAGGACAAAGACAAGGTTGTGAACACGGTGGACATTGAAGAGATCTCTGGCGACAAAGTGTGCATGTGCAGGTGCTGGCGGTCCAAGCAGTTTCCCTACTGCGATGGGACGCACAATCAGCACAACAAGGACACTGGAGACAATGTCGGCCCGCTCATTGTGAAGAAGGGCTAACTGAGCGCCACTGCACTGCTCAAAGTAGATGGAATGGACACGCTGTTGAGAACTTGAAAGTTTATAAATGTCATACAGAATGACAACAAACTTTCAAGCATTTTCTAAGAAAAGTGTCCTCATCTTTGCTTGGAGTTCCACCTAAAGGGACTTGCCAGTCCATTGTGCACCTCCATCAAACATCTCTCTGTACTGCTGCAATCCCCATTAATGACTCTCTGATTCAAAATACCTGACTACACCTGTGCAGATGTGTTCACACCTCTGAACTGAAATCATTGACGCCCAACTAGCAGCAACGCCTAGCTAACGTTGATTATTGGTTTGTTCCACATCTGTTCTTATAATGTTATTTAGTTTGTTTGGCTAGCGAAAAATATAAATTGCTCTCAAATACGAGTTGACCTGGTGGTCATTTACGACTCAATTTTCGATTGCAAATAAGTTCTTAGTTGCATTTGGTTAACTTCACGTTTTACTTAGATCACGGAGGACATAGCACGACGCAGGGCGCTTGCCTGGGGCGCATTCCGCACCGTGCGGACTGTCCTGCAGAGCCCCGCCCTGCCGGATCGGCTGAGAGGGCGGCTGTTCCAGGCCGTCATTGAAACCGTCCTCCTTTACAATGCTGAAACGTGGACACTGACCGGCCCGCAGGAGCGGCAACTCGACGCCGTTCACGCTGGACTCCTGAGAGCCGCCTTCAGTGTCCACTACTCGCCGACCGCCACCACCAACACCAGCAATGACGAGTTATACCGACGGGCCCAGCTCTCCCGACCCAGCCCTGCGCATCCGGCGCCTACAGCTGGCCAGCCAGGTCATCCGGGCAGAGCAGTACTGCCCTGAGCCGCTTCAAGACGTGCTGCTGCTATCCATTCAAGGGCCGCGGCGGCTTGGTCAGGCGAGAAGTCCGCGTTTCGTCGACCTGCTTTTAAGAGCCGCTGAAATCTCCAACCCCCGCGGACTCGCTATTCTGCGCAAATCTGCGCTTGCGCGCGCCTTTTGACAACCCAACCCAACTTGGCTTGCCTGGGCAAGTGGGCAAGCCAAGTTGCGTTGCTATAGTTTGTTGTTGTTGTTGTTGTTGTTAGATAAAAATAAGTTATAAATAATTCTGCCCATCCCGCGGACTCCTTGAGCAAATGCAATCGCGCCAATACTCACGCAGACGCTCACAAAGGGTGTGCAGCGGCCCTTTGAATTTCTAATCGTCAGATATGTACACTCAATCTGTGCCTTCGTGGGTTGGCCCTCGTTGTTGTGTGAATCGCACGACCACTCGCGGCTAATTTTGGGTGCCCAAGCCCCAAAGACGACGGACAAGCATCCAAGACGATCTGCAAAGGGCTTATTTTGCATTTTTTAATAGTTCACCTCGATTTCAACCGTGTCAGCGAGTTCTTACTCCAGTCTGCATCGAATCTAATTAACTTCGAAGACCTTCTTTGACACCTGTAGGATAGAAATGACTGAGCTACTTCAGAACGCTGTTACACATGTACGAGCGTAGCCTAAATTAAACGGAATTCATGTCTACTGTAAACTCTTACATTATTTACTCTGTGCAGGCGTCTATTTGAAGTCGGCATTCGCACATTTTTGGATTAAGCAACGGAAATAGAAAAGCGGTTTCACAGAAGAGCATCTTGTTCTTTAAAACATTAAAAAGTCATTGTTTTAAACTTTCGCCGAGATATTTAAAGGACACCAGTGAGCACAGGTTAAGCTACATGTATGCAGCCATCGGGCTCATGAGAACACCAGCATCCGGGTGGCCGACAGGAGGTCCGTAACGGTCTTGAGGTACTGGAAGTCCACCTCGGCCACCCTGTCCTTGGCCTCTTGGCTGCTGAACTCTTGGAACGAATTGTAGAAATCCGCGTGATAACCAACCGCCTCGTCCGGCTCGTCGCTGAACTCCTCGGCGAACTCCTTGATCTTGAGCCGGCGGACGTGTCTCCGGGTGACGGTGAATAGGTAATAGTCATCTTCGTTAACCGAGCAGTCCTCCATGTGCTCGCAGGCCTGTGGGACGTCAATTTTCGATGTTTTCGATGCTAAACTAATAAGATGACGAGGTTTTCAACGAATCAAAGGTTGCTCCCGCCGTTCACTCTTTACTGTGGCTTATAAAAATCCTAATAAGTCAAATGGGTGATCAAGTCCTATGACGTTTGCGCATAGCCAATTTCATTACCTGCATGTAGAGAACTCTCAGGGTGCGGTATCTATAGGGTTTGACCCAATTTGAAAATAATTCACCTGTACGATGAGCGAATCGCGATCCTTGATTTCCGAGTTCCAGCGGCTCCAGGCAAAAGCCATGGCTGGGCTGAGCAGGGCCATCTGCTCGTAGAGGCGCTGTTCTGCAATGCTGCTCTTGTCGGGCACATCCACGTGCTTGGACGAGTCCTCGCGCGGGAACAGGTTAACGCCTGCGGCACGCAGACAGGCGATGAGGCTTCTGACAGGCATCCATTTGCCCTCCAGGTGCGAAAGCTCCCGCTTGCCCAGCTGCACCTCCGGATCTGCTTCCGGACTGTCTTCAGCCGCGTCTGATGGCGTCTCCGGGATGCAGACCAGGTCCTCCTTGACATTGATTGCCACTTCGTTGATACTGGCGATGATGCTCAGCCGGCAGCTGCGGGTGCCGAGCGGCCGAAGCTCCCACTGCTGGAATGGCATATTGATGTGGAAGTCCTGCAGGAAGCCCAGAGTGCCGAACACCGAAGTGCGGAAATTCAGGACGCGCTTGTCCTCGTCGAATTTGGTCACCTCGATGCCGTCCGTGCGCCACTCCTTGCGCTCGGCGTCCCAGCAAGCCACCTTAGGTTCCTCGGCATAGAACACATTCGATGGGAGCTTGAAGCTCACCGAAATTGGCGGATTCTCAATCTCTGGCTGCTTCTTGTTGGCTGCTTGCTGCTGCGTGCTGGTGGCGGTGAGTTGGTTGCTCACAGTCGTTGGGTTGCTGCCTTCAGTCACCGAATTCACGTCGCCGGCTTCGTCGGGCTGCTGCAGCTCCTCGAGTTCCTTGCGCACAATCGGCTGGGGGTGATAGTCGAAGCTCACTGGCTGAGGCGGCACCAGGTGCTGCACGATCGTCCAGCCGCGTTTGTTCTGCGGCTGCGGCGGCAGCTGGAGAATGTTGAACTGCATCACCGGGCCGATTGTGTGATACCCGCGAAGATCCATTGCGTCCTCTTCGCCATCGAAGTCCTCGAACTCCATTGGTGGTGGCGACACGCAGAGGTCCTCTTCAGGCGTCTCGAGCTCCTCCTCCGGCTCAGGCTCTGGCTCCTTCTCCTCCGGCTCCTCGCCGTCCATTCGCTGCAGCTCCGCCATCAGGTCCATAGTCGGTTCCCGGACCGGCTCTTCTTCCACCTGCTCTTCTCCCTTCTCAGCTCCTTCGCCCTCGCCCTCCGCCTCGTCCGCCGCTTCGGCCTCCTCGACAACTGGCTCCACCTCTTCTTCCTTTTTGATTGGTACAGCGTAGAAACTGGCCGACTGGGGCGAGTAATGGTCGAAGGTGGTGAGCAGGAACTGGTAGGCGCAACCAACCTTTGTCAACGCCTTGGGAATGTCGAAGCCGATGCCGGACTCGGGGAACTCGAATGTCTTGATGCGCGGATTCTTGCTAAGGTTGCCCCACAGGCACAGGCAGATCGTGTCGCTGCGCCACACGGCCTGCAGGTTCATGGTCTCGGAGTCTGCCGCGTTGGCGCCCCGCCTCAGCATCTCGTAGGTTGCCCGGCTGAGCTTCTGCTGCAGCAGCGCCTGCAGATCGGCGATGGTGCCGCGGTACTGCCGCACCTGCTCCGGACTGGCTTCATCATCAGCCAGGTGGTCCTCGAGCTCGGCGATTAAGCCCAGACAGGGCTTGGAGTCTTCAAGCACGTCCTCGATAAGCACCCGCTTGTCGTCCTCGCGCCAGGCCACCATGTAGGTGTTGATCTCGGGCAGCACCACCGGGTCCGGAGAGCCGTCGCAGCGCAGGTAGCGACGCCAGCGCTCGTCGCGGCGCAGAGCGGCAAAATGGGCATCCCGGCTGGCGTGGTAGCCGCCAAGCAGAGCGCGCAGCTGGGCCAGCTCTACTATGCGCACCTTCTGCTCCGCCTTCTCCCGCTTCTTGCGCTCTTCAGCCTCCGTTTTCTCGCGTTTCCTGCGCTCCCGCTCCTCTTGCTCCTGGCGAATTCGCTCCTCCTCCTCTGCTATTCGTCTGCGCTCCTCGGCCTCGCGCTTTCGCTTCTCCTTGTCACCCTTGCCGCCCTTCTTGCCAGATGATGGCATGCTGCTGAGCTGCTGTGGGGTCTTTTATATATACGATGGGCTCTACTCTTCACAACTCTTCACAAATTGCGTTTTCTGCTGCTTCTGGCCGGAAGCCGGATGCCAGGGGACAAGGCTCTGGCGGGAACAAGGAGCAACTTCAACAATGCTTTCTGCAGGCACGCAGCACAATGGGCCTGTCTAACCGATTGCTGAGTGCTGGCTTCTAGGCTAAAGAATGCAAATTTGAGAAGTGCTGTAGAAAAAATTCTATCGTTGCTTCAGTTTTGAATTGGCGGGCCAGGCTCGCGCTGTTGTCAGGGGCAACGTTGGACGGGGCAGCCGCGTACACTGTGGGGCGGTGGGGCAGGCCGTACAGACCCGCTCTCTGCCCCAGGTGTATCTTCTGTCCTCCCTCACTCTGCTCTCTTTCTCTCTCTCTTCTCAGGCCAGTGAACGGAGCAGGCTTAGAATGTTAGTAGTGTGTCGCATGAAGCCAAGCCTTGTCACCAGGTCGTGCTTTTTACCTCTATTCTTGTGTAGAATGAAGAATAGCAGCTGTTCATTGCTGACCGTACTTACTCAATAAACGTTCGCGCATCGTCCTGCTCATATCATCGAGCTATCGACGAATCAAATTTTCCATAGTTGGATTAGATTCAGCTCTATAAAGTGAGAAAAGAGAATCGATGTTTATAAATAATAAGCCATTTCCAATCAGACTACTACTAGTAATCTAATAAGACGAGCATACCGCAGAAAAAGAAGCAGATTTTGTAAGCCTTTTGTAGGCTTCAGGATCCGCAGACTTTTAACATTTAATTACATCGAACTTTATTGAATTGTCTCTTGAATTCTCTTGAGTTTTACCTGTGTCACCTCTCAGTACTGCAACAAAAACCACTTGGGAGTGCGCGCATGGGGTGTATATATTGGGTGTACACATTGAAACCAATTGCAAAGGGTCGAGCCACGGATAACTGAAGTAGAAGGGCTACTAAACTCGATTTTCTTAGAAATGAGCTGGGCGGTAAGGAAAGCATACCTGTCGTATCGCTATCGCTAGTGCATTTTGCATACTCTATAGGAAACGAATTAACGCTGAATGGGGGTTTTGCCATTGAGCCCGCCGAGATTTGCCTGCAATGCTTAGTAACTCTTAAAAAGATTTATCCGACCAAAACGTTTTGATGGTAACTGGGGTACATCTGTGAGCTATTAGTTCATGCAAATGCCATGTTGCTCTGTCCCTAATTCTCTTTATTAAGACTTACTAAGCACTGGGAGGCAACGCAGACAAAATCTGCCGCGTGGCTAAATACGCTGCAGGAAAAAAGCATTGTGGACAAAGTTTCATCGGGAAAAGCTCGGTGAGCAATTCGTCTGCGGGCAATTCTCATGGAACCCCCAATATACGTCCGATATATTCAACAATGTCCAATATAGTATAACACAAGTTCGTTACACGAGTTCGCTCCGCAGTCTATTATTGCATCTGCAGTTATAAAAAGATTGATTTGATCGTAAACAAGACAAAAATATGTACAAGAAGGAATACGCTACTTATTTAGTAAGTACGTATAAAAGCCTCCGAAACTATAAATAGATTGTATACATTATTACCCGGTGCAAAAGTCGAACAAATAGAACAAATAACATTTTGAAATAGATTTACATCAGTAGATTGAGTTGAAAATAGCGAATGCAAGTCAATGTTGACCCAGCATAGCCATATCCAATCCACGTATAGCTATAGGCTTCTCCATCTTTTAGGGTCATGTCAGTGGTAAGTTTTAAACCCATTGTGCTGCTGCTTCACCTTTAGCTTCCACAATGAGCTTCAGCCCACATCCTTTTTACCGATGCGCTGCTTATTTAATGTCATTCATTCTCCGTTCACCGGCCCGGGCGACACGGAGGCTGTTCGACGGGCCAGCGCAGACACTGACAG